>JALNIO010000713.1:29727-50807 GCA_023509875.1 Rugonectria rugulosa | reverse complement strand
CCCCCCCCAAAATTGAATCAGCGCTAGATGTCACTGGCAAAACGTCTGTCGACGATCTGAGCGGTGAGGGCATGTCCAGTGCACGTTAATCGCTAGTCTATTTGCTGGATTGTGTAGCGAATGACTCGGCCGCGGTGGGAGATTTGCCACTAAAAAGGCGCCATTGCCCGCCGTGCCAACTGTATACCGAGATGTGATGCAATAGAAGCAGGGAGAGTAGACTATTACTCATCATGCCGGTCATTAGGTGGTAGTGCAGTGATACCAAGAAGGAATAACTGAATCGTTAAAGGCTATGCAAAGAGTGAGTGCAGCGAGAGATTGGCTACAGCTAGGTCAACTGGGGGTTTGATTGCAAATCTGCAGCGTCGCATCTGGAACTGCCGGTCCTGGATAGCGTGATATCTAAATCTACATCTATTGCGATGTAGCCTTGAGTACGTGAGATCTATTAAGGAATCTCTGTAACATAACTCGGAGCCCTGGCCATTCGAACACCCTCCTATATTGAAAACCGTAATCGGCAATGGACCGTATGGTACAGTTAGTCTTGTTCTATTTGCTCTCTATAGGTACACACTGTGAGCCACATCCCGCCACACGAGCCACTATATGAACATTACCGACCACGGTGTTCAATTGATGGGGGTGTTCGAATGGCCGGGGGTCCGACTTAACTACCTATGGGGAAGGATGTGGTTCGTTCTGGCAAGTCTCATACTCATATCTTGACATCTATGAGCAGTTCCCGGCTTTCCTCAAATAGCCAACAAAGAGAAAGGATCAAGCGCAGCTTTTCAATAGAAAATATACCCAAGTTGCGTCCTTTGCCAATCCCAGATTCCCAACTATGCGCTCTTTACGTGTTGACTGCCTATTGAGTGGTAACGGACTCGGTATTGTTGAGATTAAGGCTTAAGAACCTCGAGCCACGTACAGAAAGGTTTTGCCGCAGATGACTGAGTTTACAAAGAAAATGGAAGGTTATCGAGGGCGATGCACTTTATGTCGGAAAGGCAAGCTTTTCTCTTCTACAATTAACATGAGGAGCAGCATGGGCATGAAGAATTTGCCGACTGCCCGGAGCAACTCGTCTGGCCGAACGCCGCAATCAAGATCGAGTTTAACACAGATGGGTAGTCTACATGTCCCAGGGACAGCAAAGGTTAGTGTGTATACAAACACTGCGGATAGGCAGGCTAGTACCACTTCAGGGTAAAGATGGGAAGAGCTAACTTTGATGGAATAGCGTGTGAGGTGTGGCATTGGTAGCTTAATACACCAAATTTTGCTGTGGGTTAGTGGCAAGATGAAGTCACTAACTAGCTTTCATCCCTGGGACTTGTATCAGTCAGGCATCGAGTTGTAAATGCCACATCGCCCATCTTACGCCTATCGTCGCAGGCGTTTTCTCAACCGTTATCACGGATGGCATGGCTGGCGCTCATGCCGGTACGAAATAAGCTTAGCGGTGCAAGTTGGCATGCCCGGAAAATACCCTACTCCCGTGAGATGTTTCGTATTACGACCGCTGTGCCTCGCAAAACCGTCGAGCTGCAGGATAGCAAGGGCGCCTCGTACGGCAGCAACGGGAGCGGGCCGTGGTTTGCGTGGCTCAAGGATGGACGATGGATCGTGTGTTTTCGCCGATCGGGTTCTCAGGGAAATCTTAATCAGACTTGATAAATTGTATTGTGGGTTGGCATTGTCTATGAGTTGTCTTCTTTGCCGTCTCATTGCTGTGCGGGTTTTTTTTTTGTTCATCCTTTCCAAATGGGCGTTACACCTCTCAATTGAAAGAGGCCCCCCCTCGCAGTAATTTAATGCACGTCGCAGCTCATGTGGCAGCTCTTGGGGCGATATTCTACAGCAGATTCTGTGATGGAATTCCGGGATTTTGAAATTAAAATGGCCAATGGCGTGATGCAATGTGACCGTAGTGAGCTGGCAATCAAGCAGTTCAGTCTCCAAGTGCCGGTAAAATGGATTTCGCAAAGTGGGGGGGTAGTCATCCCAGCCAGTCAACCAGTTAATCAGTGTGCGAGTCCATCAGTGCCAGTCCATCAGTGCCAGTCAACCAGTGCCAGTCAACCAGTGCCAGTCAACCAGTGCCAGTCAACCAGTGCCAGTCAATCAGTGGCATTCAATCAGCGCCAGTCAATCAGCCGACCAGTTGTGTGCGAGTGCCAGTGTGCCAGTCAACCAGTGCAGTGCCAATGTGGCATTCAATCAGTGGCATTCAATCAGTGGCATTCAATCAGTGTGATTGTGCCAGTGCAGTGCCAGAGTAGTGCAGTGCCAGTGCGCTAGTGAATGCCGAAATCCATGTTGAAAATTGTGGGTCCGCACTGGTCAAGACTGGTGTTTGGCAACCAATCCACCATCTGCTCTGCGACGTACATATGAGCTGCTGCAAAGGCCGTTGCGAGAGGCGTTGCAAGAGATGTCGCAAGAGACGTTGCAGGAGCCATCTCGTGGCTGGAATGACGTAGTTCTGAGGCCGCCCTCGCAGCAGCCCTCGCAGCAACTCTTCCAACATTTTTCCTACAGTTTTGCTGAATCCGCGACAAGGGCCATTCGGGAATCCCCACCGACCAGAATGCTCCCTTGTGGCGTTTGATTGCTCTCCTTTCTTTTTCCAATTCTCATCCCAGACTCGCGTCGGAGGCGGTGTGACCGAAAGTGAATGACGCACAAGAGTGCACTCAGTTTGAGACACTGATTTCCAGCTCGACCTGACTTCGTTTCCCAGCCACTTCGTGATACCCAATCGGCGGCGTCCAGGGCGAGGGCTGCAGGAATAGTCGATGAGGTGTACGCGTTCGGCTCAGAAACGGGAGGTAATGGCTAGAGCTTGGAGCGCGATACACCTTTCCTAATTATTATCGTTGTCGGTATGTACTTATGACACCATGTAATCCAAAACGAATGCACGAGCACCATTCAGGCCATTACATGTACCTGAGTACCTGAGTGAACAGGGGGCACAGCAATCGGCTTCAGCCAAAACTCATCGAGCCCTCACTAAAAGTTTCCCCCCCCTTCAACCCAAGCTAGGGAGAATTGGGAGAGCAATGCGACATCCCAATGACCCTGAGTGAATTGATAAGGACACAGCACGGAGTACAGAGCAGATTTCCATAAAATCGAGACATTGTTTGCGTCCGTGAGCCTGCAGGGGGCCTCAAGACCGATGTCGAGGCCCCCTCGAGAAGACGGCTCAGTGGAGCTAACGTCCAGCAAGTGATAGAAATGGTACGATGGCGTCAGGCCCCCAAGCCCCCAAGCCCATTCTTCACAAAACCCCGCCGATCGGCAGTTTCTCCAGGAGTAGGAGCCCCGCCGCTATCGTCCTCAGCTTCCCAACGATCGTGGAGCGCACGGGTGAAATTGGTTAAAATTCTGGGTCTGAACACTTCATCCCATGAACTATCACATTTTCCTTGAGAAAAGTGCACAACAACAACGCGTCGCCATGCCTCCTCATTCGCCAGAACACCACCGGTCGGTGCGTGATAACCAATGAGACAGACGGCACTGAGACACCTGACGCGAAAATTTTCAAAACATCAGCATGCGCCCGTCGGTCGCCGTGTAAGTGGCTTTGGATTGTCTCGACGAGGGGGGTTGAAAAAATACAGCGCACGCTTTGGCAGCTCCTCCCATACAGGCCCTCACAGAGTGTGCGATGTATTGTGCAGTGTACTGCTCAAGTAACATGGCTGAATATGACAGGAATATCCCTTGGTATTGAGCGAGCGAAGCAGAAGATCCTTGACAAAATGCATGTCAGTGGCAGAGCTGCAGGGTAATCAAACGCGACTTGACTATCATGACCAAGGTCGGGGTTAAGGGGAGTAGCGGGCCGAAGCGCGCCTTGCCCAATCATGGCCAAGCGTGGAGAAGATGATAAACCACGTCCGCTCATCGACGCAGACGCTGTCGGTTTCGCCATCTTTCAGGCCCTGTCATCATCATACCCAACGAGAACTGCCCAAACCTCCCATTTTCCATCCCATTTCTCATCACTTCCATCACTTTCTCATCACTTTCTCATCATTTTCTCCAACATTTTCTCCATCACCAGCAACTCGCTCAGCATTTACCATCATGGAGACTAGACGGGACACCAGCATTGACCGAGACATCATCCGTGACATAGACATGGATGACAGAGGCGATCGTGATGCTGCTCCGAAACTCACAACTGCTCCCAGAACGAAGGCTCCCAGAACCAAGGCTCCCAGAACCAAGGCTCCCAGGTCCACGCCTCGTCGAAAACGGTTGCTGCTGCGCAGATCAGGCACTGCCATGAAACCGGCCGCACCACCTGCGGAACCCGCTGTCAAAGCCCAGAAACCCGCTGTCAAAGCTCAGGAGCCTGCTGCTCAAGTCCAAGACCCTGCTGTAGAACAAGACAAGGAGTACGAGATTGACTCGTTTGAAGGGCATCGTGTTCATCAAGAGGTCTCAACCGTGGACATCAGAGTCAAATGGGCACACGGTGTAGAATCGTGGGAGCCTGAGCACGCCCTCCAACACCAAGTTCCCGAGCTTGTCTACGAGTACTGGGACAAGGTCGGCGGACGCGACGAAGCCACTGGCCTGGAACTATATCATGTCTTCAAGGTGTTCCCGGAACAAGTCGAAGATAATAGGATCTATCCACGGTGGATGACCCAGTGGGTTGGCTATCGGTTCAACATGTGGACAGCTGAGAGCGAAACAGTCCTCAAGAAGATTGCGCCCGGCGAACTCGCAAAGGCCAAGGCTGAACTCCAAGCCAACCTCAAGCGTGGGAAGAAAAAGGCAAGGGTCAGCTACAAATACACGTAGCTTTTGTGATTGACAGCCATGCACCACATGTTGACGATGGATTCAGCTCTTGAGGAAGGATTTGAGATGGCCATTTGTACAGTCGTAATTTTGATGTTGATGGGCACGATGCGAAGGGTGGGGATGACTTGGGAATTATGCAGAATGGAACTTGTACCCTGGCGCGCAATCCATAGGTTGAGTTGGAGCGCATGGTCATCTTGGCTTACTGTAATAGGTGGAGGACACAGATTGACACCAGCTGTTTGTTTGAATTTTATTACAATACTCCCACAATCGTGATCGCGATGGCAATTAGATAAAGTCGTTGGCAGCAACCGTGCATTCGTACCTACATGACGCCCACCCGCTCCCAACGGTCATGCAACGCGCAACTGCCAGCGCTAATGCGAGTCAATTCTCAAGACGCTGAAGTTTTTTTTTTTTACTTTCATCTACCCGCATTCAACTGCCGAGGACTTGCTCGATGGATTGCAAGGATCAGCTGGTCGAAGCACATGGAACCCCTCCTCTCCATGGGTACTCATGGGTCTTCATCGGGGCACTGGGCAGGATTCGGGTCCGTTTGTGAGCCCGTGAGCTGTTATGGGGTTTTGGGCGGGTAACGGATGGGTAATGTGAGAAATGCTGGCGATGGATTTGAAGAGAGAAGCTGAGAAGAGAATTGAATGTAGTGACGGCCTGGTATCTGCGAGTGTTGGTGGTTGAGGACGGCCTCCACACGAACCAGTCTTTGGGTGGGAGAAGCTGTATCCCCCGGATGAAGGGGCCCTTGACAAAACTCGGGATGACCAGGAAGATGGGTCAGATAGACAGGGCTCTTGAGTGAAGTCGGTTGATTTGTCTGGAATTTCCACAGGATATTTTTACTTGCGACTTGAAGATTCATGGGCATGATGCTTCTTGAAGCCAGATGATGGGGTCATGAAGGCGTGGTGGCCAAGTGGTGATGGCGGTTAGTGACCAGAACGACGCCGCCAGGTCTTGATCGTGGGCGTGGCCATCATGTTCCCAGTGCCGGATACCCTCACCTCTTCAATGCGTCCTACGCATATGCGTGGCAAGTAATTTTGATAGATTAGCATCAATTTACTGGAAACCTGCACCTTTGCCCTCATAGCATGGTCGAACCCGTCGGCACAACCGTGTCAGGGAGACATCCATCTCCACCGGCCCGGTACGACTCTGGGCCAGAGCGCAGCAAAACTGCAACGAAAAGCTTCAATCTGCGAATTAAAGGTTAAACGAGCAACTGTTAGGTGAGTTTACCTTCAATTTCATTATTTTTGGTCCTTTTTTCTCTTCCCTGCCGTTGCATCGCCACCAGCTGAAAGAGTCCCTCCGTATTTGAACCCGTCGCAGGTGTCTTGTTTGCTCCTTCCTCTAGTTATTCTGCTGCCCGCTTCTAACTGCCCACCGTAACTTAATAAACTCGCTCCTGCCTTCCCCTCCACCCCGCTGCCTACCAGTGCTTCGAAATCCCCACCAAGTCTTCCCTCGTTTTTTTCTTTATCCTCATTTTCCCAGATACCCTGCGCTGTCTTTTTTACTCGTCTGCGCGAAACCGCCTGGGCTCAACCTGACTCTGCTCCGAAAGCCCACCGGCTCCGGTCCCCCGCAGTCTACTGGATTACAGGGGCCGAAACAATCTCCAGTCGTTCACTCTTCGTCGCTGTCCGGCACACCAATTTCACGACCTGTACCGCTTTGCCCTACGGTTTCCATGAGTCGACCTACCGAGCCGATATACCGAGGAGAAGCTCCGTTTACAGCATGTTGCTTATACCTGGATACGGTCTCACTGCCCGTCAGTTCCGATCCCCCGCCTCCGGTGCTTTTGCTCTCCCGGTGGAGTGAGTGTGAGACCCTGGCCGGGACTGGTGGCATTGGCGCTGACGGGAATAATGTCTGCGTGTACCGTTCCTCGAATGCGACGATTACCCCGTTAAACCTCCAAGACCCTGCTGCTCCCACCTTTGCACACCGAGAGAAGCTCCGCTCCGGATACAGGGTAATGGCCTATGTGGAATAACGCTCGCCGTCGGTTGCTTAAGACGTAATAGACAGAAATACCAATAAACCAGTGGCCTTTTGCCGAGACATCTCGCACGCTATCATTGCCCGACGTTCAGCTTCCTCGACCTGATCCTTTATTAATAGGTGATTATAGGCCACATACAATCTCCTCACAGATTGACAACTAGCACTCCATAGCCGCCGGCCCGAAAACGACGGCATACCAACGGTGGCCCCATGCGATCTAGCCTGCATCACCACGAATACGTACTTCCCTGACCTGCTGTCGTACCATGACAACCAGATCTGCCGTCAACTGCGCTCGGCCAATGCTTACTTAGTCTGGCGGGGAGTTCACCCAAGGAACTTATACACTGGTAAGATGACTACAGCTAGCGAGAGCGGCTAACAGCAGCGCAGGACTGTTCTCATTTGTTCGACGAGTATTGCAACAGTTATGATGCGAATCCGTTGCAAAGGAAATGTCGCCAATGATATCATGCGCACAACGAGTCGAGCGATGGCCGCTAAGAAATTCGCCCGGGCTGACTGCCGACTTCCGAGATCATGGAGACTAAAGCATCTGGATGGCCTCATCCCCTCGTGTTGCGGCCCTTTGCTCCCCGCAAAGTTATAAATATCCCGAGCATCTCGCTTGATGAAGCCGAAAAATGCATGCCAGCTAGCCCTTTGCAAATGATCTACAGAGCTTCACTGCCGTCAATTCCGAGCGGGGCTTGTTCGCAGTCCTCATTTGCATCGACTGGTATGAAACTTGACCATATTTTCTCGTTTAGTCCCCCCACACGCGTCATCTTAGTCGATGGCCGGCTCGCGCGGGGTTGATTGAATTGGACATGGAATGGCCCTATGTCGTTCTCTGACATCGAAACTGACGATGCTGATGGCCGAAGTCGTTAACTCGTACAGAACATGGCGCTTGAACGATGAGCAGGTAAGCAGCATCACGTCACACTTGCAGGCACAGGAATTGTCGCATTGCCAGCTGAGGTAAAAGGAAGCGCCCCATTCAGGGGTGTAGCTACTGATGATAGCTTATAGCTCGTGTTTGACAGGAATGTCTGTGGCCAGCCAGAGTGTATGAATCTAAAAATAAGTATCCTATTGAGTGGTATAAAGGTGAGTGCTGTGACCCTCACTATCTCACGAAGAGTCCCTCTCAACTCTTAGTCAAGACTCAACTCAAGATCACATCAGCTGCTATCCGCAACCAAACAATCACTATGAAATACTCGATCCTCGCCACATTAGCTCTCCTTGCTGGGTCAAGCCTTTCGGCAAGTGTCCCCCTTAGATGGGTGGTCACCGACTTTTCAGTCAAAAGCAGCAGCGGCGGCCCAACAATTTACAAGGCGGAGCTCGACGCCGAGGGTGAGAAAGTCCACTGCTCCGCAAGCAACGATGTCAAGTCGTCGCAGTGCCCGGGCGCAAAAGCTCCTCACCCCTTCAAGAAGACAACCTGCGGAAAGTCGGATTTCAAGTGGGAACTGTTCGAGACCGAAAGTCCCGTCCAAAATGGCGGAAAGATTTACTACCTGGAATTCTTTTTCGATAAGCCTGGAAGTCAGAAGCTTTACGGATGTAGTTCCGCATTCCAAGCCAACAAGACTGTCTGCACGCACCACCATGGGAAGGAGGGAGAGACTCTTGAAGCTCCCGCAAAATTCACCATCACTCCTACCAGCAAGAGCCAATGTCTCTTCATTTAGCTTCGGGCAGGCACATGCAAGCTAAAGGGAGGCATCTGGACACGACATGAAGGTCAAGGCTGATATTCTCAACTATGGGGGACTTGTTCCTTGACGGAGTTTTATTTCAAGAGCTTGTATATGTACTTGGGAAATAACAAGACTGTGATCTCTAATACGCCTGTGAGATGTATAATGCGAGTATTTTGTGATTGTAGTCCTATTCGGCGATGTTGGTGGCAGGACCTAGTTGCTTGCGCTGGAAGGAGCCAGCTGACGGCTATGAATTTGTGAATTTTGGGGTTCCAGAGCTTAGCTTCTTCAATCATCAATCATCAATCATCACTATCATTTTCTACCGGTACCATTCGTTCTTTTGATGTTGCAGATGCCATCTTATTATCAAGTTCATGCGCGGCAGTTCAATCCCCACAAGATGAAACGGCGTCAACGGTTTCAACCTCCTTCATCGAACAACAACTCAATATGGCCCAGACGGCACGACGGGCCTACACCATCTCTCCATTCGCCTCCATCGGTTTATTAGATGCATGCATCTTGTCCAGTCTTCCGGGAGTTGCGAATGGCTCCTCACGGTCACTCATCACTCAAAAATTCGGTCGAGTCTCTACTCCGCATCAAGCATGTTCCAAGGTTAGCCAGCCTTCGGCCTCTGGATTTCTTTCGCCTTCCTACGGCGTATACAGAACAAGCTCTCTTTTCTCCCCCAGGCGATGTTTGGCAACGCGCCTGTTGTGCGACACGTATACCAACAGCTGAATGATGGCAAAGAAAATGCCAACAGCCACCATGACAATCATCGTGCGAAGGCCAGTCTGATAGCTGGAAGGGTTATGGCGTCAGCCTGGAATTGCTCCCACCAATCACGTTTCGAATACACTCACAATGGTTTATCATCTGCCTGGAAGTACTGGGTGCCAATCATCATCCCAGTGGTAGCAGACATCACCCACATCCTGAATCACCTCGTCAGCAAAGAAATGTCGTGCGCTCACAGACAGGTGGACGTACGCCAATGCTATACTTCGCTCGTCTGGTTCATGGCAGTTGAGCTGCGTCCATGAGTTGTGGACTGGGTGGTAGCCAACGGCCAGACTGTTTATAGCGGTCCAAAGGCCCCATCTCGACCACTTTCCCACCGGGTGAGCTTGTACCTGTCTGGCCACGATTAAGACGACCAAGTAACAGGACTGCGCCGCAATCACAGTGCCTCCCCGCAAGTTGGTTCTGTCGCTGACATACCCGAAGAAGAATACCACGGGAAGGGTGAGCAATGCTCCGACAGCTGCGAGAGCATTGGCGGAAGAGCGGTCAAAGCCGAGGGACCTATCATACGTGAGTCTCTGAGGGGTTATGTCTGTGGTAACGGCGAGTCTTGGGATGATGGCTTTGAACTGCTCACATGATGATAGAAGGTGAATACGTCGACAAGGGTGAAAAGGTCGAAAAGACGGCCAAGGTGGAAACGTAATGTGGCCACTGACGGTAATGCGAGATCGTCTTCCAGACCGTGGCCAATTTGATTGCCGTACCGCGTGGACGTGTGTGTCTGGCCACGTCAAGCCGTTCTTGCAGTATCATTTGCTCATCACTGGTCCAATGCACAAGGCCTGGTCCGACCAGAGGCCGAGGAGTACTTGGGCTCTCCGGAAGAAAGAAGAGCAGCAACGACGAGACGAAGATGGTCAAGAGGCCTTCAACTGTTGATGTGAATTAGCTGACGGACATTAGCAAGTCAAGAGAGAGGCTGTACGTAAAAATAGCCACCGCCAACCTCGAATTCCTCTAACACCATCCAGTCTGAGAATGCCGGAGGCTAACATGGGGCTTAGTGCATTTCCTCCGAACATGCCGAAAAAGAAAATGGACATTCTTCTTGCCAGCTCGCGGCGCTTGTACCATGTAGACAATGTGTACATGGCTCCAGGAGTATAACCCGACTCAGCAATGCCAAGTATGACGCGGGTGGTCAGGAACCCGGCTCGATTTCGCACAAATACTTGCATGGTCGCCGCGATTCCAAACATGAAGACCTGGCACGACATCCACTTGCGAGCGCCGAACTAGCGGTGGCTCCCCGTCAGAACTTGAAAATTGACCGGATAATTCGCAGGGGAATAACTTACACGTTGGAGGGCCATGTTGCATGGAATCTCAAAGACGACAACGGCGGCAAACATGAGCTGGTTACCCAAGTTGATGGTGGCCTGGTCGACTTGGATGTCCTCGGCAAAGCCTCCGGTCAATGCGCTCGCCAGGTTCATGCGGTCCAGTTGGAAGACTAGGAATCCGAGCACCAGCAGGGGAAGAACCGAAAGGTCAATCCTAATGGAACGTAAGCGAAGTTCGGACGGCAGAGGCTTTGCCAGCACTCACTTTCTTCGAGCATTGGACTCGACGGCGGGATCCCATGCTTGGTCTGCCAATGACTCGCCGCCGGACGGGGACTCGAAAACACCCGCATTGAGTTCCTTGCGATTGCCCTGAACGGTCAGTAGCTCTGCCATGGTGTGGCCAGCGGATAGAGGGCGGAAGAGTCACAACCAACTGGACAAGACGGTGGGAGTTTGCGGATTCAATTCCGACTCTCAAGAACCTAGACGAGTTCTCGACAATTGCAATTGAGACATTTTTTTGGTTTCCAATGGAGAGATTGTGTTTATCAAGGTTCTTGTTCGCTAAGGCATGCCTGTGGTTCCGGGTGGCTAAACCTTGACAACTGATTGGCGTATCCCGATGCCTGTCTGTTGCTTCCCTGTCAATCTGTATCTACGTGCGTACATAGATACCTGCCGTTGAATTACTCATCAAACTCTTGGCCCTTTGACAGCATTTCCTGTCTAGGTAGTCTATAGTCGTGAATGCGATCTGTCTGCCTGTAGTAATCCTTACATGCTGACAAGTCACGACTACGCCCTCGTTCCTAGACTTGAGCCTTGTGACCCTCACGATGGAGAGCACTAGACCATGTCCGTGATGGCCAACTAGTTAGTGGGTGTAGTAGGCGGCGCTTGGGCTTTTGGATATTCCATCTGGTTGACAAAATGGTGGTCTAGGGTAGGAGCGTGAGCTTCCACGACACATTTGCGGTCGGCAACATTAACAAGTTGCGAGGTGAGAATCCAATTAAATCCAATTAAATATACATGAAGAAGAAGTAGTAGCCCCCAGCTGTGCATTTTTACAAGCCAATTTATATCTTTTTCGGTATGATTAAATCCTCCACGTCGCCGCACAAAATCTCACAGACACTCTAGGGTAGACCCCCCCGAGTGTACGTCTCCCCACCACACATTAGCCATTTGAGCAGCATACAACGGCACACACGGGACGCTTTCGCATCTCGAGAAGTAGCCTGGTTTCAAAGATCCAAAAATCACATGCTTCATGTTCAAAACGTCGAGCAGTACCTCCTGGCGTCCTGGAGCTGATTGCTTAGCCACCAGGGTTCGTCTGCAGACTACCGCTTGGGTTCCACGGAAACTTGGGAATCTCAATCTCCCCGACAAAGCTGCTCAGATCCGGGGCGGCCTTGTTCATGTCGAAAGCGCAGGTTGGCTGCTTCGTGCCAAACGTCTCCACGAGGGTAATGTCCGAGCTCGAGTTGAGGTCGAGTCGGACCTGATGGATGGTGCGTCGGGAGATGTCACCGGAAAAGTAGTTTTGCGGTGCAATGCCAATCGACGACATGGCTGTCGTGGTCACGGTGTTTGGCAGGTCGGCCGTGTTGGGGAGGTGGTGCATGCCCAGGTTGAAGTATCTTGGGAGAAGTACTGTTAGTTCTGAATAACCATGCAGTGGCAAAATATACTCACAGGACAATATCCTCTTGGTCGAGACTCTCGCCGTTGAAGAAATCCTCAAAGTTCACAGCGGGGTGATATGGGTCGTGGCTGTTAAAGGCATACGCGCTCTTTGGCTCAGTGTCGTGTTGCTGGAGGGCGTAGAGATTGTGGTGGGCCCAGTTGGCGGACTGGCCGAGTGCAGTAGATGACTGAACCGTGAGGTATGCAGTGTTACCGCTGTCTGTAGATGCTGTTAGCAATTTTAGGGTGCGCGTGGTGAGGTTGACGAACTTGGGAAAATGTGGTAGCCGGGTGCCTCGCCGTATTTGTTCAGCTTATCCTTGTTGACAACAGAGTACGCAGCAGCTCCGTTCTTGGCCCAAGTGATTTTGCTGTCGTCCTCGCTGGTGATGTACGAACGCTGAACCTTCATGGTGTTAATGGGTTGACCGTCAGACCATGGGTAGCTGAGAACGGTCAGTAACTCGATGCGATGGGAGAGGGGGAGGAGATCCTACACTTCGGAATTCGGCACAAACTGAGTCTTGAGCAGACTGTTTTTCCTGCCCTTGATGTCCAAGTCGAGCTTGAAATTGAGGACATGGTCATGCATAGAGCCCGACAAATTGTCGTAAATATGAAAGCCGTAATCGCCGTCTCCTGACCAAAAGGCACCCTGAATGTATCCAGAGGCCCGAACGGTGACGACAATGGTGCCATCGTAATAGAAGGAATACTCGAAGAGATAGTCGTAGTTGCCTACTGTCGAGACGGCACGGATGGTAAAGACAATGTTCTTGGTGGCAGACACATAGTTTGCCGTCAAGTGACGCTGGATGGGGTAGCCAGTGTCGTACTCAAAGAGACACAGGCTGTTGGGATGCACATGGGTAGTTTCGCTGATGTAAAACGTCGTGTTGAGGTACGTGGCATGAGACGGGCAGTCGAAACCGTCGACCAGGTTCCACTGGCTGGTACCAATGCCGTAGGAGGAATCAAGGTATGCTGATGAGGCGTGGAGGGGGTCCTGCGAAGCATAGTGCGCCAGTGCCTCCTGGAGACCAAATTCGTAGATGATACGCTCGCCCTTGTATCTGATGTCGTGAAGCTGCAAGCCCGTCTCCTTGTGGTTGGAGACGAAGAAGCTAAAGTCCACTGTGCAACTCTTGTCAGTTCACTTGCATGCGAGATGACGATATCAATACACTTACTCCATTCGATGTAGTTCTGCTCCTTGTCCACTCCGAACCGTGGACCGTCTGGCTGCACAGAAACGGGAGGATAGAGTGAGTCACGCGGTGGCTTCTCGCCGTGCTGGTCAGTGGAGGTCCATGAGCCATCGACGACTGGTCCTGGCTTCCGAGTCAAGTTCTTGACGCCCTTGCGGAAGGCAGCAGTGGTTGGCCAGTAGTTGCCGTCATAGTACCAGCCAACCACCTTCCACTTGGAGGGATCGCGGCCGGTGATGTCGACCTTGAACTGCAGGCTGGTGGGCAGGATGGTCTCCGAGACGAACTCGCCCGTGTGAGCAGAGTAGAACTCGTTCCACTGGTAGATCCTGTCGCCGCTGTGAATCAAAGGATCACTGCCTGCGATCAGGAGACTGTCGTCGTCTGCGCCAGTTGCGGTCTGTTGATGACGTCAGCTGAAAGGTTCTTGGACCGCCCGAGAGGAAGTGGCGACTTGAAAGAAATTCCCAAGTGTTGAAGGAAGGAACGAAGGTATACTGACGCCATTGAGAAGTTTCTTGGTAATGTCCTTGATTTCAGTTCCAACCACCAGGTTGAACGCAGCAATGGCATCACCATCCGCATTGTACACGTTGGTTCGGCCGCGTCCGGACGTGAAGATGTAGTTGAGCTCTTCATGCCGGGTCGAGCCCTTCTTGACAGGCAGGGGGCCGACCTGGTACTCCTGGATGTAGGGTTGCAGCTGTGTGTTGAACTGCAGCGTTGCTCTCGCATAGCGGGTCGGAGCAGCACCATGTCCCTCAAGGTACGCCAACGCCTCGGTCTTGTTCGGCTGCAGCAAGTCCAGACTCACAATGACATTGTCCCAACTGCTGACCGTTAGCTGACAGATCTCGACCCAAACGCATTCGAATACGTAACAATATTGAAGCAGGACGAAAGAGGTAAGACTTACGCAGTGGAGTTGGCTACAGCAGTCAGGTTGAGATCCTTCTGCTGATGGAGGTAGGAGGTGACATCGGCATATTCGCGGTCTGTGAGAGTCTGGAATATGTTCTCTCTTGGCGCCGTAATGGCGACATCTTTACCCGAGCTGCATTCCGCGGTCGAGGCCTCACGTCTCGGAGGACGGTTGAGGGAATGCGGCCGTGCTGCTGGACCGGGGTTACCTGGACGAGCCAAGACTCCGCCCAAAAAGGGCAACAGACAGAGCTCCAGGCAAACGATGAGACGCATGTCAGCTTGTGTTTAGAGGCACGTGTGAGCACACTGGGTCTTGGCCATTGTTTGACGACCCAGACGGGCCTTAAATAAAAGGCCCAAAGGGACTTGAGGCAGATCGCAAGTCGCGGGCTCCGGCCGACCCCCAGCTAATTTTCGAGTATTTTCTTCCCCCATTTCCGCTGCGGCTCGGCTCGGCACGAAAGAGGTGCAAGGGAAATACGGGATCCAGTGCTGGGAAACCGAGATATCACCTGAGGGCAGCCACATACATCACCAACCTCAGCAACAAGGTTGCAGTGCATCAGGCAGCGGAACGAGCGGCAAGCAACGTGGTTCCAAGGCACTAAACGAAAGGAAAACCAGGTTTCAACGCCACCAAATAAAGAAAAACACGGTGCTTACGCACTAAAGAAGGGGTCAAGGCTGGCAAAATGGACCGGGATACCTGAGCGCTGAGTCAAGCAGCGGCATGAAGCTCGACAAGGATCCGTGGCCGGCTGACCGATATCGGGGTCATACGATTGACAGCTCATTGACGCCATCCAAGGATTCTACGGTAAGGGACTCTAAGGAAGTGGTCATTACTAACGTGAATTGCGTAGTACGTCGCCTCGAAATCCGAGTTTGCAAGGACCCGGGGCCACCCTTGCAACCATCGCCGATCTGCATCGGACACTCTTGCGAAAGGCCTACGACCACGGACCCGGAGCTGATCTATCTTAGTGTGGGGGATTATGCCGGTCGTTTCCTCTTCTTGTCCAAGCCTGAAAAAAAAAGCCAGCACACCCTTACAAAGTACGATGCAGACCTTACGAGGCAGACTAGACTAGACAGCACCACCGCCGTTACCACCCAACCACCTTGCCCCTCAACCCCTGACTCTAGTTTAGACCTTCCCTTTAGACGCCCGGCTCGAGAGACCTTGCTTTGATCGGATCATGCCGTGGAGATTAAACTAAGAAGCCCTGAGAAAAAGAATTGTCGGACTTACAGGGGCAGGTTACATGAGCCCACCTTAGAGCTTCACTGTCTAAGTCACATCACGAGTTACACTACGTAGTAAAATTATTCCTCCACAAAGATATCCAAACTGGCGGGTCCTTTCCAAGGTCACCATTTAAAACTATTCTGGTGATGATTCGCTCTTCTCCACGACCAGACTCTTGTAAAGTGCAGCAAAAGCCGAGGCATTAGGCCCCTTTTCTAGGAGCTCTCGCGGAGGCCCAAACTCTTGCAGCTCGCCTGCATCGAGAACGGCCACCATGTCAAAGTCATCCAGGGCCGACTCGAGCTTGTGGACAATGGCAATTACTGTGCGGTTGGAGAATCGCTCACGCACGACCTGCTGGACGAGCTCATCTGTATGCGAGTCCACGCTAGTCGCCATGTTAGTACTTGGTGTAAAAGTAGGAGGGGAGATTGAGGGTTAAGCAACGTACCTGCTTGTAGCTTCGTCAAGAACCACAATGGGAGAGGGGCGTAGGATAGCACGCGCAATGCAAAAGAGCTGCCTCTGACCGTGCGAGAGGTGCAGCTCCTCGATGGGCGCATCAAGCCCGCCCTTTTCCGTGACTAGTTCCCACAGCTTAACGGCCTTCAGGGCATCTTCAATCACGGCATCCGTGAGTCCCTCGGCAGGGTCGGCATTCAGCCGCACGCTGCTCCCATCGATGAGGAAAGCGTCTTGCGGGACGCCGACTAACCTGGTGCGGACTTCCTCACGGGGCAGGGTTGAAATGTCGAGCTCGTCCACGGTGATACGACCGCCGTGGAGGTCTACCATGCGGAAGAGACACGAGACCATAGAACTCTTGCCACTGCAAGGGGCATATGTGTTAGCGAAAGAGCGCGAGTAGAAGAATGAAGTAGGGTGGCGTTACCTTCCAGTTCGTCCGCAGATGCCAATCTTTTGCCCGGACTCGATCGACAGAGATATGTTTTTCAGCACATTTTCCGATTGCCTGTAAACAGATCTATTAGTAACTGCAGGAAGAGGGTGCAGATTATGGACGCACCTGTATCCAGCCGAGACGTTGTCGAACACAATGGTTCCCTTGGAGGGCCACACCGACGGCGGCTGTTCCATTTCCTGCGGCTCGTGCTCAGAGGCAGTGTGTGTGGTGAAGGATTTGATCCTGGAGATTGCGCCAATGTGAGTCTCCAGGTTTGTCCAAAATGTCATCAGCAGCTTGAGGTTCTGGCTAAACTGGATGACATTGACGAGGGCCACACCAACCAAGCCGGTAGGCAGTACGCCTCTGAGCTGGGTAATGAGGATGATGAGCAGCACGGCGATGCCCGCGACAAACATGTCGAGGACAAAAGTCAGCCACCGCTGAACCGCGTAGAGGAGATAGTAGGGCTTCTGCGACCGGTCCAGCAGCTCGTGATGCTTCTTCTCGAGGGCGTCGCGCCAGCCAAACGCGCGCAGCGTCGCCAGACCAGTGACGGACTCGGTGAACAGTGCGTAGAGCGGACTCTTTGCCTCGAGATCCATGAATCGTAGCTGGCGAGACGTCCGCAGGTACGTGTGCTGGACTACCCATAGCGCCGCGAACAAAAAGGGGAATGAAATGGCCGTGTAGTATGAGCCGGCGGCAATCAGGGCCATCTCCGCGATGCAGAGCACAAACGTGGCGAAGGTATTAAGCGCAGAGATGGGCAAGTCCATGTCGATGAGCTGGAGATCCTGGCTGAAGCGGTTGATGGTCACGCCTGCGTCGGTGGCGACGAAGAAGGACATGGGCGCGTTGAG
Organism: Rugonectria rugulosa; assembly: GCA_023509875.1. Classification (NCBI taxonomy): domain Eukaryota; kingdom Fungi; phylum Ascomycota; class Sordariomycetes; order Hypocreales; family Nectriaceae; genus Rugonectria; species Rugonectria rugulosa. The sequence goes on along the minus strand of JALNIO010000713.1, from coordinate 33,271 downwards.
CACCGTGTTGAGCAAGCTCCGGTGGAAGTTGTTTCCAGACAGCGGCACCATGGTGACAATCATCTGCCAGGTGCTCACGACTAGGAAAACGATTGCGAGCCCACCTAGCATCGCGTAGATGCCTAGGTAGTAGCCAAGCCGCGTGAATGGGTCCTTGGTGTTGGCAGCCGACCACCAGTTCAGCCAAATGCTGGGGAAGGACTGGCAGAAGATGAAGGCGCAGATGGCGAAGACGAAGATGAGTGTTGGAATCCAGCCGATGGCACGGACGTAGTATGTGTAGATTGCCATGTCTCCGGTGCGACGGCCAGCTCCATCTTCGGCGTCCTCGAGAAGGGCTGCTTCTGAGTTCACCAAGGCATCGGCCGGGGACTCGGTAGGACCAGCAGGAGTTTGCGTGTATGTCCAGTCTGCTGAGGAGACGAGGGCACGAGACACGTAACCGCCAGAATTGGTCAGCTTGTCGAAGCTTCCCTGCTCACATCCTAGGCCGGTACCATCCAAGCTGATGATGTGGTCTGCGTAAGGGAGTCTCTTGGCTGTTTCAAAGTCAGTCTGGCTCAAATAGAAGCATCGAGGATGGGTACACACCGCGAGAAGAGGCGATGATGACGGTCGTATTAAACTGTCGCAGGATACCATGAGTACCGAGGAGGTTGTGGAAGACGGCATTGTCAGTGTGCGCATCTAATCCGCTAAACACATCGTCCAAGATGATGACATCCTTTTGCGCGTATATAGCTCTTGCCAGACTCTGCATGGTTTGGTGTCAGCGACCTTTCATATCTTGAGGGGTGTTCAAGTTACGTACAATCCGTTGGCTCTGGCCTCCGCTTAGAACAATGCCCTTGCTTCCTATCGTGGTACGATCTGCCCGGGGGAGTTGGGCGAGATCCTGCTTCAAGGCGCAAGCCTCCAGCACTTGCTGGTACCAGCGCTCATCTACGGGCGAGAAGGCGATGATGCTATCTCGCACGGTGCCGTTCATGTGCCACGGGGTCTGGTCGCAGTAGGCAATTTCGGAGCTTGATACTTGGACAGAGCCGGCCATGATGCCCACCTCTCCAAGGAATGCTTTGAGAAGCGTTGACTTGCCACTGCCCACCGGCCCCACGAGAAGGGTAAACTTGCCCAGAGGGACCTCGGCATGGATGTCGCTCAAGATGGGCTTCGTCGTGGTGTCGTATCCAAAAGAGCCGCCCTTGACAACGACAGCGTTGCCGTTTAGAGTCCCTTGAGGCACCACGTCCTGCAGCACCTGGGGCTTTTCCTCGGGTGAGGGGGGAGCCTTCTCGAGGACGCTGCCCGAAGACCTGGAGGACCATGAACCATCGCTTTTGATGCGATCTTCAAAGACTCTATCGTCGATGCGGACATCTGAGCCCAGGAAAGCCTGGATGCGGACAAAGCTCCCAACAGACCCCATCAATGAGGACAGTGAGGTAACAAAAGAGGTCAGAGGCTCTTGCAGCAGTGTAAACAGCGAAAGCGATGTGAACATGCGGTTTGTGTCCAGGTTACCGTGCCCCCCCTGTTCCTTGGCGAGCACACTGTACGCCGTGAAAGTCAGGATGGGGGCAAATATGGGAGCGAGGTACGCTGTAGAGTGTCAGTTAGCAACTTTCCTTGGAGTAAAGCCATTTGTCAATTACTCACCCAAGCCCATGTTCCAGATCAACAACCTACGAAATTTGCCTGAAATGTGCAGCTCCTCGACACGCATGGCCTGAATACGTTTGCCGAGCACGTCAGTCAGGCCACACATTTTGACGCCCTTCATGGCTCCCAGCATCTGGGATGTCACGGCGATTCTCTTTTCGATGGCCTCGAGCCACATGGCTTGGCGAGCCATGACGAAGCTGACAGCAATGACAGAGCCGACGATAGAGACTAAATAGATGGAGTTAGCTCGTTGGTCTCTCCTTGCTGCCATTTAATCCCAAGCTGCACTCACCAATAGCTGTTCCAAGAGGAATAAGGCACGCAACCCCGAGCTGGCGCTCCAGCAGGTAGACTGCGATTCCAATCTCCAACAAGTTAGCCCAGACATCGTGAGCCGTGCGCCATCCCGTATCGATCCTCTCAATGTCGGCGCTCATCAAGGTCAGGGCTGCGGTGGGGTCGGCAGTTGTGATGTTGATGTCCGTGGCCTTGTTGTAGAGCATTGCAATGAGCTCACCGCGGACCATGGTGATGGCGCGGTACGTCAGGTGCTGGTACTGGCCAGTTGTGACCTGTAATTATAGTGTCAGTGGATGCTGTAGGGCGCGCCTGTAGTGATCATACCGCTATGCCGAGGAAGACGATGAACCAGGCGCCAATGAGGCCGTATCCCTGGTTCATGTCATCGGTGTCGCTGTCTTGCTCAGACCATTCCAGTGTAGTTGAGATGAGGAACGGCTGACAAAAGGTAAAGCCGATGAAGCACAGACGTGGGAAAACGACGGCTAGGATAGGACCTTTCAGCGTCTTGAGAACCGTCAAGAGTAAGGCATGGTTCCCCTGTTTTGATGCTGTGAAACTGTTAGCATCCTATAAACTATGGGCAGTGCTGCGAACAGGACGACGAACCTTTGGCCCATGCAGTCTGCAGAATGTTTTGCAAATATGGAGACTTGAGGTGCTTGTCGAGAGGGAACAAATCCTCAATCTCCAAATGCTTGGAATATCCAGCACGAAACAGAGGGAGCTCCCATGAAAAGAGCCATTTGGCGAAGACGCCGCTCGTGACCTCGGGAGGCAATGTGCGGTACTGGGGACGCAAGAAACCACGCTTCTCGACTATCTCCAGGGCCAGCAGGGCAAGCTTCAGCACTGTCGCGACAAGGGCAGCAATGGCAGCGGGGCGATTGTAGCCCTGTAGCCATAGTGTTCGCGTTCGCGTAGCGTCAAAGAGGGCCGAAAAGAGCAGGAAGAGGTTGAGCACCGTCGATGGGCGGTAGGAGTAGACATGCTCGATGTACGATAGGCCCAATATGCTAATGGACGCGACAAAGGAAACGGCGGCAGTGGGCAGAGACGCTTTGGTGGTGACGGCGGAGGATTGAGTCCACAAGACGAGAAAGCCGATTTGCGATCCGATCAGGAGAAGGCACAAGATCTGAAGGTTGTAACGTTAGGATGCGGGCCGCAAGAAAACTCCAAGTACCCAGTTAGCAGACTCACAATTTTGCCGTACAGCCAGTAGCTGTTCTCGACTTTTACGGAGTTCTTGCGCAGCAGGTAGACAGCTCGGCACGGGGCGGCGAGGAGCAACAATGCAGTAATGGGCACGACAAGTATAGACTCCTCAAAAAGCAGCGTAAAGTCGAAACCGCCTCTACAGTCACTGGCATGCGGTCCGAAAGAGTCGTCGACGGCAGCGCACGACGGTGAGGCCATGGCGGTCGCAGCAGGATGGAGACTTTTTTTTTTCTGTCTCTCTTTCTTTCTTTCGTGACCTGCCTGCCAAAGGAGCCAAAAAGGAATTGAGCGCAGGTCAAAGGGGGGGAATGAAGGCAGTAGCAAATAGACGACGGATCGGCGTCCCTTGCAGCCTGCGTAA
>JALNIO010000713.1:0-29571 GCA_023509875.1 Rugonectria rugulosa | reverse complement strand
AAAAAAAAAAAACTGGAAATTGTTCAATGACGTTGGATAATGTCCAATAATGGAGCATAGCCAACCTCCTGCCTGGAAGAAACAAAAAAGACACGTCGGTGGCGGTCCCATTACAAGGAGACAGGGAGACAGGGGGTACGGGAAAGCGCTACGCGCGTCTGCAGGGGCCAAGAAAACGAACTGCAGCCGACGGACATGCGCTCCGTAGGTACTGTAGGTACTGTAGGTACTGTAGGTAGGTAGGCAACTATGCAGGTCTCACTTTCAGCGCCTACTAAGAAAAAAACAAAGAAAACAAATTCTCGTCTCGTCCTGTTTTTCGGTCCCCGCTTACCGCGGCTCATGATATGAGGTCCTTTTGGCCAGGGAGGACATGATCTGATCAGGCACGGGCCGGCAAAGCGGATTTATTGAATACAAATCTGGGAATGATGAGCAGATCGACGTCCAAGTAGCGTGCTGGACAGCGACCGACGTTGTCAAGGTGTCAGGTTGAGCTTGCTCCGTTGAGTGCCAACAGGCATTTTGTGGGGTTTTGGCGGCGTGCTATTGATTTCACGATTCGTGCTTGTACAGGATCTTGGTCTTGGTATTCCGACCTCGGTTAGGGCATTTGAGGTCCCCTGTTCCCCCCTTGTTTCCGTTGCTCCCCTCCCTTGTGAAGCTTTGCCAGCGACGAAGCAGATCCAACCAACTGCCGTTCCGCCCGGGCCGGCCCGTGGGGTCAGCGTCTAATCAAGTTAGGCTACATGACCAACCGTATCGTACTCTGCCTTCTCGTCTCTTCCCTCTTCCCGCTTCGGGATTCGAAGGATTCGGACCGGGGGGCCAAAATTGGATGAGTAAATGGAGAAGTCCCACAGCCCAGCTAATCTAGGACTCGTATTTTCTTTTCTTCTTTCATGACCCATTGCCTTGGTGGTTTCGTACCCCTGTGTTGAATCACCATCTCCGTAATCGGTCAAGGGCGGCTTACGATACGCCCATGTACGTGCATATGCTGCACCTTAGCTCATGCCCCCCCTCCCCCCGCCGCCACCCCGACCAAGTCGAGAGTAAGATCGGTCTTGGCTACCGGTTTCGATCCACGACGTATCCTAGTCTTCCCACGCGTCGTGGCATCACATGAGACCGTTTAAAGTCGGCAATGGCTGATTCCGTTGAAACAGAATCCTGATTTGTTTCCTCTTTCAGCGCACACCAAGCTCGTCTAACGCCTCACCGCAATGGGATACCCGTGCGGAAGACCTCCATCGTTGCATTGGACCCATATGTCATTGGAGCTGAGATGTGATGTATGCATGTCAAACCAGGCTATCAGTCTCCGCTTGGCTGTATGTCCAACTCCTCATTGGCCTCGTATCCCTGCCGATGCAACATTACAAGTTTTCATCAGTTGCCGGGGCATATCTTTGAATGCCGACGCTTTCCAAAGCCGTAATTAGCAGGCAAGCAGGTTGATGAGCCTATATCCACTCTTTTTCGACTATTTCTGCGGTAATTACACCATATGTCCGCGAGACAATAGCCGGGGTTTTCAAACAATTTTTCAAACCATCGTGATCATCCTCATGATAGAGACACAAACGTATCACCAATATTGTCAATGGGTTGCATCAAGTAGGATACCGGTGTGCTGGTTTAATTGCTCGTACATATGTTGTGTCATGTTCGCCTTACCTCTATATTCAGGCTCCTCGTGCATGCTTTACGGACCAACACCTGCAAGTTTGCCAACAAATAGGGACCGCTTCCAAGCGTCATGGACTGCCACAGAGCATCTCGATGGATACCCTACCCTATTCAGCTTCCGTGCAACAGGCTGACCATATGTACGGATTATTGATCTTTATAATCCGACTGGCCCGTACCATGCACTCCATCATCAAGGATTATGGTGTCATCAGTCTCAAAGGGTCGCCGTTGGACCAATGGATCTGCCAGTATCGTGACAAGAAAATCTATTTTTTCCTTCAGTGGGCGGCCGACTGCAGTCGAATACGGGGCCCATTGTCCCAGTCTCGGGTTCCGCGAAGTCGTGGTCGTGCTTCTGAACTAAGCTGAGGTAGCTCGGTCCCTTCCTGCCCGAGTAAAGAGGAAACTTCCAATTCTCACCGTGGCAATCCCTTTCAGCCCGTTGTCGATCCTGGCTTTTGCGCCGACATGCTTCTCCACACGCCTAGGCAAAGACCACGGGAGGAGGATAATCAGAGCAGAAAATCCGGAGCGGGAATGACTCGCCCAACCTCGTGTGTCTCTTATTGGTGTTCCTGTAGACAGAGTGGGTGAAGGTGGAGGCAACTATTTCGTTTTCCTGCAGAAGCCAGGATCACTCCTTGCACTCCCTTCAAGGACCAACATATTGTCTCCCTTTTCAGTGCAGCCACTTGCATCATGACAACTCAGTACAAGGTGCTCCTGCTCTGAAAGCCAAACCCCTTGTCAGATGTGGCTTGCTTCTCCCAAGCACGCTCATTTTGGGAACGAAAGGCTGTCCCGTCTTGCTTTTTGCGCGGTTCGTAGCCAGGTTATATCTGGTTCAGTATCCGTCTAAGCGGCCATACACACGCTTGCTCATGCAGCTCATCGTCCTCAACGCAGAATCCCCAAACTCTGCTTCATGTTAATCAATTGTCTCCTCTAATCCTTCCAACACACACTATATGCGCATAATCTCTCCAGAACTTTTGAAGAAACCTCAAACAATGGACCCACCTGCTCGCGGCTGTGTTGAGGTTGTTAGTCGATCGGTGCAAGATTTGGAGCCATGCATCTTCCCGGCATTCGACGTGGGTGAGAAGAACCAGTCCGAGTTCTTGGGTTTCACCGGCAGCTTGGGACACATTGCCCATGGGGACCAGTCCCAGACGTGCAGTGTGTTATGCGCAGCATGGGGAGTTCTTCTGGGATGTTTCACTGGACTAGAGAATGTCTGTTTTGGGTTCGACAGTGAGCACAGCGTTACCACCGGTTCGGGACCTGCAGACAGCGTTACAAGAACCGCAAAGCTGCATGTCCCTGCCAATCAGAATATCCAGAGCATTCTGGCCGAGAGTTTTCCCGCTCTTTTGCTGTTACCAGAGAGCAAGGCAAAAACACTCTTCAACACCACCCTTTCCATCCGCCGCTTAAGCCCCGAGCCAAGCAATGATGATGAGCAAACTCAAACGAGTAGAAGAGATTCTGCTTCATGGTGCAAGATCCGTATGTCGGTAGATCCTGTCACCCTCGACACCGTCTTCTCGTGGGACCCCTCCTTCATGACTCGAGAACAGGCGGAGAACATCAGCAACACTTACGACAAGATCGTCAGTGAGATGATCAACCATCCAGAGACTCTCATATCACATCTCAACTATTTTAGTGTGCAGAATGAGCGGCAAGTCCTGGCGTGGAACAACAACCCAAAGAGCAATGTGCAGAAGTGCATACACCAAGCCGTGTCGGAGCAGGGAACATTGCGACCCGAGGCAGAGGCCATCTGCGCTTGGGATGGGAGCCTCTCATACGAACAGCTCTTGTCTCTGTCGGATCGCCTCGCCCGCCGCTTGCAAGCCTCCGGCGTTGGGCCCGAAGTCTTTGTGCCGATTTGCTTCGACAAGTCCAAGTGGACTGTCGTTGCAATGTTGGCAGTGCTCAAGGCGGGTGGTATCTTCGTGCCCCTTGATCCTACACACCCTCTGCCGCGCCTGCAAGCTCTGGCACGCAAGGTAGAGGCCAACACCATCTTGTGTTCCCCCCAACACCACGGCATGCTCGAGAGCGTAGCAGCCGAGCTGATCCCCGTGGATGGCCAATTGTTCTTGGAACTGGCTGAGCATAGCGGTCAGGTCGACTGTGGCTCCTGGAGCAATGGTGCCTACATGATATTCACAAGTGGCACCACGGGCGAGCCCAAGGGTGCATTGATCCAGCACGGGGCTCTCCTGTCGAGCGCCCTTGCCCACGGGCCTGCCATGATGATGGATTCCAACACACGATCACTGCAGTTTGCCGCGTCCACTTTTGACGTCAGCATCACAGAGATCCTGACGTGCTTGATACTGGGTGGCTGTGTCTGTATACCCAGCGAAGAGGCCCGGCTGAACGCCATAGAAGAGGCTATAACCCAACTCCAAGCAAACTGGGCGCTGTTGACGCCGACCTTCGTGAAATTCATCAACCCTGCCAATGTGCCCTGCTTGAGGACACTCGTCACTGGCGGAGAGGCCATGACGCAAGCCGTCATTCGTTCATGGTCTCACATCAACCTCATCAACTGCTATGGCCCTGCAGAAACTTCCGTTGTCTCACACGTCCATCCAGGCATGAGGGAAGGCAAAAATCCGTTAAATATCGGTCGCCAGGTCGGCATTCACTGCTGGGTTGTTGATCGATACAACCACGACCGACTGATGCCCGTTGGGGCGGTCGGAGAGTTGATCATCGAAGGCCACACGCTTGCACGGGAGTACTACAAAGAGCCCGAGAAGACTAGCGAAGCTTTTATTGTCGATCCGGCATGGACACGGAACCAACCACGGCAGAGCGGCCCTAGGCGGATGTACAAGACGGGTGATCTCGTCAAGTACAACCATGATGGTACCTTTCATATTGCCGGACGCAAGGACGCGCAGATCAAATTCCACGGCCAACGCATAGAGCTGGGCGAGATCGAGCACCATCTCAACGTTAGCCCCAGTATCAAGCATGGCATGGTCGTCCTGGCCAAGGCAGGCTTCTGCAATGGTCGACTCTTGGCCATCGTTCAGCTCAGCGACGCTTTAAACCAGGACCTCGTGCCAAAGGGTCGGCCTTACAAGCTGATCGACGGTCAGCTCGAAGATACTGCGCGAGTCAAAGTGGCAGAGGCGAAGCAGTTGCTCACCGAGAGGTTGCCACCGTACATGATCCCTTCAATGTGGCTGGCCGTTGAGTTCATCCCTCGTCTCCAGTCAGGAAAGCTCGACCGCAAGCAGACTGCGAAGTGGGTTGATGAAATGAGCGAGTTTCTGTACCGGCAACTCAACCCTGTCAAGGCCACCGGGTCCTCGGAGGACCTGACGTTTGCCAGCAAGACGGAGTTGGAGTTGCATAAGATCTGGACCCATGTTCTGAACCTCAACGTGGATCAACTTGGCCTTCAGCAATCTTTCTTGAGCGTTGGCGGTGACTCCATCTCCGCGATGCAAGTCATGAGTGAGTGCAGGAAACGTGGCCTCGGCCTGACCGTCTCCCACATCATTGCTTGTAAATCGATCAGCGCACTGGCGCTGCAGGTCAAGGATATCGATACGCCGTTGTTCCATCAGGAGATCTTGGAACAGCCATTCGAGCTCTCGCCCATCCAGAAGCTCTACTTCTCGAGACCCAACCACGCTAAAGGCCACTACAATCAAAGTTTTCTCCTTCGCACGAGCCAGCGCATCCTGCAGTCGGACATGCGCTTGGCAGTTGAGGCCGTAATACAGAGGCACTCAATGCTCCGTGCCCGGTTCAGCCAGGATGCTGGCGGTGAGTGGCAGCAGCGCGTCACTAACGAGGTTGTATCCTCATATCGGCTGCGCACCCTTAAACTGGCTTCCGGTGACGAACTTGACCACTCCCTCGTCGACAGCCAGACTTGCCTCGACGTGACTGACGGTCCACTCTTCGCTGCCGACCTCATTGACGTCAATGGGGAAGAGGAGCTCCTGTTCGTCGTCGCCCATCATCTGGTTATCGACCTTGTTTCCTGGAGAATCATTCTCCAGGAATTAGAAGAGCTGCTGCTTCGGCCAGAATCGATTCCTGACACGGATCGCCCTCTGCCTTTCCAGACATGGTGTAAGATGCAGTTGGACCATGCCGAGGCCCGGGCGCCGGAGCAGGTTCTGCCCATCCACGGCATCCCCGACGGGAATGCTGAGTACTGGGGAATGAAGGATACCCCCAACGTCTACGGGCAAATGGCCCGCGAAGGTTTCGAGATTGGGTCTGCACAGACATCCCTCCTCCTGTCGAAATGCCACGAGTCATTGCGCACCGAGATTCCCGACGTTCTCATGGCAGCCATGATCTTCTCCTTCGGCCAGACCTTTATCGACCGCCCGATCCCGGCTGTGTTCGCGGAGGGGCACGGCAGAGAATCCTGGGACCCTTCCATCGACCTGTCCAACGTGGTTGGATGGTTCACAACCATTTACCCGGTCTTTGCTGGATCGACAGCGCAGTCCAGTCTTGTTGACACGGTGAAGCTGGTCAAGGATGGACGACGCAGGATTCCCGACAGCGGAAGGCCATATTTTGCAAGCCGCTGGTTGACGAAGTCGGGTAAGGATGCCTTTGCCCGTCACTGGCCGCTCGAGATTACTTTCAACTATCTGGGTCAGTATCAGCAGCTGGAGCGTGAGGGTGCTCTCTTCACCCCCGCGAGAGATATCGCAGGAGAAGTTAGAGGTGCCACTGATGGTGCAGATGTCGGTCCACTTACAACTTGTATTTCCCTTTTCGAGGTCTCTGCCGTCATTCTCAAGGGATGTCTCAGGTTCTCCTTTGTTTTCAACCAAAACATGAACCATCAGCCCCAGATTCGCCAGTGGATTGCTTCCTGCCAACAGAGTCTCGGTGTTCTTGTTGAATCTCTGAGCGTCATGGCTCCTGAGCCTACACTCAGCGACTTTCCATTGCTCTCCCTGACCTATGATCGCCTCAAGCTCCTGACGGAAGAAAAGCTCCCCGAGGCTGGGGTCACTTCCCTTGACTCGGTTGAAGATGCATACCCTTGCTCTCCTATGCAGTCAGGACTCTTGGTTAGCACAACGAAGAACAGTGCATTCTATGCTGCTTACACGCTCCATGAGGTCACGAGTAGAAACGGTCTGCCCGTGGACGTGATGAAACTTGCCGATGCCTGGAAACGCATGGTCGCATATCATCCTATGCTGAGGACCATCTTCGTGGAGAGCGTGACTCAGCAGGATTCGCTTTACGATCAGATAGTCCTTAAAGAAGTCGATATTCCGATCGTTGTATCGGAGAAAGATACAGATGAAGACGTGGTCGCTGCTCTGAGCGCACCGCCTCTGCACCAAAGGGATAATGCTCAGCTACTGCATCACTTTGAGATTTGCACTTCCAAGAGCGGCAAGGTCTTCTGCAGACTTGATATTAGCCATGTCATCATGGACGGTACTTCTCTATCGATTCTCTTCAGGGACCTTGCCTCGGCATATGAGGGAAGCCTCGGATCCGGTGAAGGCCCACTGTACCGCAACTACATCAAGCATCTCCAGGACCAGCCCATTCAACCTGGAATTGACTACTGGAGCTCGTACCTGTCGGGTGTTGAGCCATGCCATTTCCCCGTTCTTGACGATGGCAACGTAGTAGAGTCAAAGGAGCTGAGACACTTCAGGGTCAAGTTTGACGAGTTGGCAGAGCTGCAGAGCCTGTGTGACGACCGTGGAGTCACCATCGTCAACGCCATCTATGCTGCCTGGGCACTGACCTTGGGGCTGTATACCGGCTCGGAGGAGGTTTGCTTCGGGTATCTCACGTCGGCTCGTGACTCGCAGATCCAGGGTATTCGTGATGTGGTCGGGCCTGTCATCAACATGGTATCGTGCCGCGTTGAGGTTGGTGGGTCCACCACGTTGGGGGAAATGATGGGTCACGTGCAAAAGGACTACCTGGACAGCCTGGAGTACCGCCACATTCCCTTGGCCGAAGTCCAACACGCACTGCAACTCTCCAACACTTCTTTGTTCAACACAGCGCTATCGTACAGAAAACTGCCACCTACTCCGCAGAATCCTCCAGACCTCGTGTTTGAGGAGTGCCGACCTACCTATGATCCTGACGAGTACAATGTGTCCGTCAACATTGAGGCGGGCGAGGCCGACATGGCCATCGACCTGATGTACTGGTCGGATACCCTGTCAGACGGACAAGCCTCCAATGTCGCCAGCACTTTCACTAAGGCGCTCAGCAATACTCTTCATCATTGCAACCAACCGATTGCCCAGCTTGAGCACCTCGGATCCTGGCATCGCCAACAGCTTTGCCAGTGGAACGAGCAAATCCCCGAAGCCATTGAAAGCTGCGTCCACGAATTGTTCAAGAAGCAGGTCATCTCGCGCCCCAACGCTCCCGCAATTGCCTCCTGGGACATGGACTTCACCTATGCCGAGCTTGATCACGCTTCCACGAAGCTTGCCCACCACATCAGCTCCTTGGGCGTCGGTCTGGAAGATTTTGTGCTCGTCTGCTTTGACAAGTCTGCTTTTACTATAGTCGCCATGCTGGCAATCTTGAAGGCTGGCGGCGCATGCGTGCCCTTGGATCCAGCGCATCCAGATGCCGCGCTGCAACTTCGCGCCGAGGATACGGGCGCCTCCGTTGCTCTCGTGGCCCCTTCAATGGTCGCCAGAATCAGCACCATGGTTAAAAGAACGGTAGTCGTGGACGCCGATCTGCTCCAGAACATCCCCATGACTCAGGGTCTTTCCCTTCCTCGGGTCACACCTCGCAATGCCTGTTTCGTCATCTATACCTCTGGTAGCACAGGTCGGCCCAAGGGTGTGGTCTTGGAGCATAGGGGACTTGCCACCAATGCTGAGTACTCGGGTCCCAAGCTGGGCTACGAGCAAGACTCGAGGGTGTTGCAGTTTGCCTCTTATACCTTCGACAACAGTCTTGCTGAGATATTCAGTACACTCACCTGTGGAGGCTGCATATGCGTGCCTTCAGACTACGAGAGGCTGAATGACTTGGCCGGTGCAATTAACCGCTATAAGGTCACCTTGGCTGATATAACCCCTACCGTTGCTTGCTTCCTCCAGCCAACCGAAGTTCCGACCTTGAAAACATTAGCTCTGGGCGGCGAAGCTGTCACTGCCAAGTGTGTCGACATTTGGCGTGACTTTGTGTCTTTGCAATGCTGCTATGGACCTTCGGAATGCTCTGTCAACTCGACCTACTCCGGTGACATTGCTCAGCCTGGAAAAGCCACCAATATTGGCCGCGCCGTCGGAAGTGTCGCTTGGGTTGTCGATGCTGTCGACCACAACTCTCTGGTTCCGATTGGCTGTGCTGGTGAGCTCCTCGTGGACGGCCCCATTGTCTCTAGAGGCTACCTGAACTTGCCCGAAAGGATGGCACAGTCCTTTATATCCCCGCCCGCTTGCCTTGAAGGAATATCCAAAGGCGCCAGCCCAGATCGCAAGCTCTACAAAACCGGAGACCTGGTGTGCTACAATTCGGATGGTACGCTTACGTATCTTGGACGCAAGGATACTCAGGTCAAGCTTAACGGCCAACGCATCGAGCTTGGAGAGATTGAGCATCACATTGAGAAGAACCTTCCAGAGGGCTCACAATCTGCTGTTGAGCTCATCGTGTCGGGGGGTAGAAAATCGCTGGCCTGCTTCTTTTGTGCCGACGCAGATGCCTCCCTTCCGGACAGCAACGTTGAAAGCACTATACTGAACATGGATGATTTGTTCAGGGATCGTGCCAAGGGTTTAGAGGTGCATCTTTCTACTGTCATTCCCGCATACATGGTTCCGTCCGTATGGCTGCCCATCTCCAAGATGCCGCTTACTTCATCTGGGAAGCTGAACCGGCGCAGTCTACGTCTGTTGGCACAGGCGGTGCCGGCAACTCTCATGGCCTCTTACAAGCTCGCTTTGAAGAGCGGCAGAGCTCCGTCGAGCGACATGGAAAAGCAGCTCGCTGGTATGTGGGCTCATGTGCTGAACATTGACGTCGCGTCTATTGGAGTCGACGATCATTTCTTCAGGCTTGGAGGTGACTCCATCGGTGCGATGCGCTTGGTGACTCTTGCACGACAGTCTGACATCAACCTGACCGTGGCCAGCATCTTCCAGAAAGCATCTCTGTTTGACATGGCCTACTCGGCACTGCCGATGTCTAAGACTGCGGTTACAGTCGTCCAGCCTTTCTCATTGTTACCCAATGTGACCTCAGTCGATGCGTTTAGGCGAGAGGTTGCTGCCTTTGCTCGTGTGAATCCTCAAGCTATTCAGGATATTTATCCGTGTACTACATTCCAGGAGGGCCTTATGGCGCTGTCAAACAAGGAACCTGGGGCCTACGTTGCCCAGCTGGTCTACCGCTTGCCAGACAATATAGACACCGCCAGGTTCAAGAAGGCCTGTGACTTCGTTGTCGCGGCCGAGCCCACGCTTCGAACAAGGATCGTCCATACTGAAGATGCCGGGTTCGTGCAGGTTGTGGTCGCCAAAGATGCTCCCCAATGGTCTAGAGTTGCCAGCCTCTCCGGTTTGGAACAGTCGCGGCGTCAACTTCCACTCCATAACGGTGGGAGATTGACCAACTACAGTCTCGTTGACGATAGTTCCACTGGAACTTTCTTTGTCTGGACTATTCACCATGCGCTTTATGACGGCTGGTGTCTGCCGCTTGTCCTGGACAAGATCAAGAGATGCTACCAGGAGGCAGCGAGCCCTGCACAGCTAAGCGGTCCCTCGTACTCAAACTTCATCCGATACCTCACAGGGCTCGATTCAGATCAAGCAGACGAGTTCTGGAAATCGCATCTATCCAACATCTCAGCTCAACAGTTCCCACGCCTACCAACCCCTGATTACCAGGCAAGCGCGAGTAGTCTGATGATTCACAAGGCCGAGCTGTGCCGTCAGTCTGGATCGGAGATTACTACGGCCACGAGGATCCGCGCTGCTTGGGCACTGACTGTTTCCACCTACTCAGCAGCAAACGATATTGTTTTCTGGGAAACAGTCACGGGACGTGATGCTCCCATTCCTGAAATGGAGGAAATGGTGGGTGCGACGCTGGCAACTGTGCCGACGAGGACGGTGCTGAAACCGTCACAAACAGTTGCTGAGCTCCTCGGCTCTATTCAAGCTCAGTCAGCAGCGGTCAGAACGCACCAGTACGCTGGCATTCAGTACATCAAGCGTCTCAACGCCGACACAGCACTTGCATGTAGTGCGCAGAATCTCATGGCCATCAATCACGGTTCTCGAGAGTCGACCGATCCCTTCTGGGACGAGCAGACCACCGAGATGGCTGGCACCAACTTTTACTCATACCCTCTTATGCTCTCATGCCACATTGGAGAAGGCGAGCTTGAGACTGTCGTCCATTTTGATCAGGAAGTTATTTCGAAATCACAAATGCGCCGTGTCATGGACCAGTTCGCCTTGATGCTGGAATCAGTCTCTTCTCTTGAGCTGATGCACGAGAAGCTCGGCAGCCTGGACATGCTGAGCCGCAGTGATCGTGAGACGCTACGAGACATGAGCCTTGTAACCACACCTCCCATCGACCGACTTATACACGATGTCATCAAGGCTCAGGGTATTGCCCAAACGCAAGACAAATTGGCCGTCTGCGCGTGGGACCAGAGCCTCACTTATTTCGAACTAGACTCTTTATCCACCCGTCTTGCGTGTGTTCTTGCTGACAACGGCGTTGACGGCAACTCCATTGTCCCCTTCTGCTTGGAGAAGTCGTCTCTTGTCGTCATCTCCATCCTGGCCATCCTCAAGTCGGGCGCCGCCTTTGTCCCGCTGGATCCAGCACACCCCGACGCCCGAATTAACGGCATCCTTACTGATGTCGAGGCCACCGTTACCCTGTGCTCTCCCCAGTACGCTGAGCGCCTGGAGAGTCTTGGACCAAAGGCAATCCCGGTTTTACAGTCGTTTGTCCATGACATCTCATCACGCGAGCAGCCAGCTCCTTCAGTATCGAGCAGCAGCCCAGCCTATGTTATCTTCACTTCCGGCACTACAGGGAAGCCCAAGGGAACCATTGTCAGTCACTCGGCCTTTTGCACTGGCGCGACTGCACACGGTTCCGCCATGGGGATGAACCAGACGTCTCGAGTTTTGCAATTTGCTTCGTACACCTTCGATGCCAGCATTATGGAGATATTAACAACCCTTATCCATGGTGGAACGATCTGTGTACCCAGCGACGAGGAACGTATTAATGACGTCGCCGGGACCATCAACCGTATGCATGTCAATTGGACCTTGTTGACACCCTCGGTCGCTCAGCTGATCCAGCCATCCCTCGTGCCCGGACTCAAGACATTGGTGCTCGGAGGTGAGGCCATGTCATCTGCTCACATCAACTCTTGGGCGTCATCTGTCCAGTTGATGAACGCATACGGACCTAGCGAGACTGCTGTCGTCGCTGCCGTCAACCCGGCCGTCACCCGTGCATCTGGGCCTGCGAATATTGGCCGCGCAGTGGGAGGTATTTGCTGGATCGTTGATGCAACCAACCACGATAGACTGGTCCCCGTCGGCGCCGTTGGCGAGCTTGTGGTAGAAGGCCCGATCCTTGCTCAGGGTTATCTCAAGAACCCCCAGAAGAGCGCGGAATCTTTTATCAAAAACCCAGCATGGAGCCACTTGTTCCCCAGCGCAGCTGCAGGCAATGAGCGCAAGATGTACAAGACTGGTGATTTAGTCAAACTCACCGACGATGGTACCATCGTCTTCCAAGGCCGCAAGGATAACCAAGTCAAGGTCAACGGCCAGAGACTCGAGTTGTCCGAAGTTGAGCACCATCTCGGTGCTGATCCTGCCGTTCAGTATGGTCTGGCGGCTGTTCCATCGTCTGGCCCCTGCAAGGGGCGTCTTGTCGCAGTCCTATCTCTGGAGTCACTCACTGCAGTCAAGGGTGAGACGACCGACCATGAAGAGATGCAACTCGTCGGAAAGCATGCTTCCTCTCAACTAGCAGGTATTCGCGAGAGGCTGGGAGGACACCTAGCAGCTTACATGATTCCATCCACATGGATCGTTGTAGACCGCATCCGTCTCCTCCCATCCGGCAAGCTTGACCGCCGGCATGTTGTGAACTGGGTTGAAAAGATGACCCCTGAGCACTACCGGCTGGTTCTCGACGCACAGGAGAAGGCGTCTGCTTTGGACAGAGAAGCATCCGAGGTGGAGGTCAAGCTCAGGGATGCGTGGGCCAAGGTCCTCAACCTCAAAGCAGACATGGTGCCATTCAAGCAGTCGTTTCTCCATCTGGGAGGTGATTCCATCTCCGCAATGAAATTGATGGCCATCTGTCGATCTTCCAACATGGCTGTTTCGGTTGGTCAAATCATGCAAAGCAGGTCCATCATTGAGCTTGCGTCTTATGTCACGGCCGTCGATGTTGTGGTATATGACCAAGAACAGGAGGAGAGGTCTTTCGACTTGTCGCCCATCCAGAAAATGTACTTCGAGTGTATGGGCACTGACTGCACTCATTTCAACCAAAGTATGTTTCTGGGAACCACGCGGAAAATCCATGTCCCAGACTTATCGACAGCTTTGGAGACCATTATTAAAACACACAGCATGCTGCGCGCTCGCTTTTCCCAGGTTGAAGGCAACTGGTCTCAGCGAATAACCAACGACATTTCTGGCTCGTACACCCTCAGATCATTTACGAGAGTCGACGAAAGTCGTCTCCCTGCATTGCTCGAGGAGAGCCAGAAGTGTCTGAACATTGTCGAGGGACCTCTCTTTGCCGCAAACGTCTTCGACCTGGAGGGGACCGGTGATCAAGTCGTTGCATTTGTTGCTCACCACCTTGTTATCGACGTAGTTTCCTGGAATATTATTCTTCAAGATCTGGAAGGACTCTTGTCATCGGGCACCTACACTCCCCTCAAATCACTTTCCTTCCAGACTTGGAGTTCCATGCAGCAGGAGCAAGCTCAGAAAGCGACACTGGAACAGGTGTTCCATGGTATTCCGGCGCCTCAACAGGATCTATCGTACTGGGGAATGCGAGGCGTGCCGAACCTTCACGGGGACGCAATCACCGAGACCTTTGAGATATCCACCGATGACTCTCTTCTACTCTTGGGTCCTTGTCACGACGCCCTCCAGACCGATGTCGTCGACGTTTTGCTGGCATCGCTATTGGCTTCTTCTCGCCAAACCTTTTCGGACCGTTCTATGGTGCCCTCAATATTCAACGAGGGCCACGGTAGAGAGCCTTGGGATAACAAGCTGGATCTATCACGCACTGTTGGATGGTTTACCACTCTTTGCCCAGTATACCTGCCCGAGTCATTGCCCGTCGAGGCAGACATTCTCGACATTGTACGCTGGGTAAGAGACTTTAGACGAAAAGTTCCAGGCAAGGGCCGTCCTTACTTTGCTCGCAACATGCTGTCTGAGGACAGCCATTCGCATGCTCGGGAATGGCCTGTGGAAATGGTCTTTAACTTTCTCGGTCAGACACAACAGACCGGATCCGAAGAATCAGTATTCAAGTCGTATGGCGGGAGCATGTTGGACTCTGTGAGTTCCGAAACCGACATTGGGGCCAATGTCCCACGCCTCGCACTCATTGAGATCTCCGCCTCTTTTGCGGGTAGTAGCCTCAGCTTCAGTTTCTCTTTCAATCGTCACATGAGCCGCCAATCTTCTATTCGAAATTGGATCGGGGATTGTAGGAACTCTGTGCACGAGACTGTTCAAAAGATATCCCAGCTCGGACGTGGACAACCAACTGCCGATCTTTCTTTACTTCCTTTGTCTTTCAGAGGCGTATCCCAAATTGAAGACAAGCTCACTGAAGTGGGAATTGCCCGTCTTCAAGACGTCGAGGCTGCATATCCATGCTCCCCAGTCCAACAGGGTATTCTATTCACCCAGATCAAAGATCCTGAATACTACTCGTACTCGATCACGTTTTCGGTGAATTGCGCGCAAGAGGGTGATGCCGTGGACACACAACGCCTAGCAGACGCATGGCAAGATGTGGTGCAACGCCATTCTACTCTTCGAACCGTGTTTATGGACAGTCTGCTACAGGACGGTGCAATGGATCAAGTGGTTCTAAGGAAGCATGCTGCCGACATCGCCATACTAGAATGCACCGACAACCAACTGGATCGGAGACTTGGTGAACGTTCGTGGCTGGGGCTTCCTGCCAACCAGCCACCCCACCGTCTGAACATCTTCAAGACTTCAGAGGGAAGGGTTCTCTGCGTGTTGGAGATGAGTCATGCCATCGCTGATGGCACCTCAATGCCAATTCTTTTTCGTGATCTGGCCCTAGCGTACGAGGGCACCTTGGCCTCAATGAGTCTCACTGTCTACAGGGACTACGTCGCTCACTTGCAGGGAAGCCGGGGCGCCAATAATGTCAATTACTGGAAGGACTACCTAACCGGGGCTGAGCCATGTTGCTTACCTAGGCTAACTGACGGAGTCACAGAGCCCAAGGTTCTACGGGCGCTTGATCAGGTCATCTCTCATGCCGCCGATCTCCATGCATTCTGCACTAAGAGAGGTGTCACACTCTCCAACGTACTCCAACTGGCCTGGGCCCTGGTCCTTCAAGCATACACAGGCCTTGACGACGTCTGCTTTGGATATCTCGTGGCTGGACGAGACATTCCGGTCCGTGACATTGACGAGGCAGTCGGCATCTTCATCAACATGCTCGTGTGTCGAGTGCGTCTGAGTCCCTATACTAGCCTCAGTAACGTCTTAGGGACTGTCCAGGAAGAGCTTGCAGCTGCGATGAACCATAAGCAGGTCTCACTCGCTGATTTCCAACACGAGATGGGCATCTCCAATGAACCTCTCTTCAACACTGCCTATTCCTTCCAGCGAAGGTCCGTCTCCAAGTCAATGGCGACGGGACCAATCTCGTTCGATGTCAGTGACGCGCAGGATCCTAGTGAATACGACTTGACAGTCAACGTTGAAGTTTGGGACTCGAGCGCAGAGCTGCAGTTGTGCTATTGGACGGACAAGATTTCCGACTCACAGGCCAGGAACATTGCTTCCACGTTTGATCAAATTTTGACTTCTATTGCGACCTGTGACTCAACGACGCCGATAGGCGAGCTGACAATGCTCAGTGAGTACTGCTCGCAACAGCTGGTATCATGGAACAATGCGGAACCCGAATACCTGGATAAGTGTGTGCACCATGTATTTGAGTATAACGCTCAACAACAGCCCAGCGATACGCCGGCTATTCAGGCTTGGGATGCCGACTTCACCTACCTCGAATTGGATGCAGCGGCCTCGCAGCTCGCTCAGCACTTAGTTTCTCTGGGGGTAAGGCCTGAGACGTATGTCCCTCTTTGCTTCGAAAAGTCGGCCTGGACAGTAGTCGCCATGATGGCGGTTCTGAAGGCTGGTGGCGCGTTTGTCCCCTTGGACCCTACTCACCCGCCGGAGCGAATCAACTTCCTTGTCCACAGCGTTGATGCCCAGCTGATCCTCTGCTCATCTACCTTGACGCACAAATTCGGAAACCTTGGCATTCCGTCTTTTGCTGTAAGCCAGGAGACGATATCGAAGCTGCCTGGTGTGCCGGCTGGCTGGCTTCAAGCCCGGGTTGAACCTCACAACCCAGCGTATATCATCTTCACTTCCGGCACCACTGGTCTACCCAAGGGCACAATCATCGAGCATGGAGCTTTTACTACTGGAGGCACGGCTCATGCAAAAGCCATCAAGATGACCTCTACATCTCGTGTACTGCAGTTCGCATCTCACACGTTCGATGCCAGCATCATGGAGATTCTGTCCACCTTGTTAGTGGGCGGCTGTATCTGCATTCCCAGCGATCAGGAGCGCATGAACGACTTAGCTGCTGCTATTACCAAGTTGAACGTCAACTGGACCCTGCTCACGCCATCCGTGGCGAACGTTCTTAAACCAGGCAGCGTGCCGACGCTCAAGGTCCTCGTCACTGGTGGTGAGGCAATGTCCAAGGACCACATCATTAAATGGGCCAACGACGCGGCTCTCGTCAACGCCTATGGGCCCAGCGAGACATCGGTTATTGCCGCAACAAGCACCAAAGTTGAACATGACGGCAGCGTATTGAACAGAGAGCCTGCTACCATCGGGCGTGCTGTCGGGAGTCGTTGCTGGATCGTCGACCCACGTAACCACAACCGTCTCATGCCCATTGGCGGCATTGGCGAACTTCTGGTTGAGGGACCCATTGTGGCTAGAGGCTATCTGGGCAACGAGATCAAGACGCGAGATGCTTTCATCGAGCATCCGTTGTGGCGCTCAGGAATGAACCTGGCTGGTGGCCGCAAAGACCGCATGTACAAGACTGGTGATCTGGTCGCGTACAACTCAGATGGCTCCTTCAACTATATAGCACGCAAGGACACTCAGATCAAGCTCAACGGACAGCGAATCGAGCTCGGTGAGATTGAACACCATGTCAAGGCCAACTTGCCAGACGACGTTCAGTCAGCTGTAGATCTGGTGATTCCCCAGAGCAAGACATCGACCAAGGCACTGGCCGTATTCTTTACCAGCGACGAGGCGGCTGAGGATGCGACGCTCGTGGAGA
The DNA here is from genome assembly GCA_023509875.1 of Rugonectria rugulosa. Lineage (NCBI taxonomy): Eukaryota > Fungi > Ascomycota > Sordariomycetes > Hypocreales > Nectriaceae > Rugonectria > Rugonectria rugulosa. The sequence continues at coordinate 12,249 of JALNIO010000713.1, read as the reverse complement.
TGGACGAAATTCTCCTGCCCATGTCGAGTGCTGCCGCCAAACTTGGCCAGTCACTCAAGACCGCAGTTGGAGGTGCCCTACCGTCATATATGGTGCCAACCATCTACATCCCAGTGGCCAAGATGCCGTGGACATTAGCGGGCAAGTTGGATCGCCAGAGACTCAAGGCCATTGTTCAAGCTATTCCGTCTCAACAGATGACTCTCTACAAGCTCGCCGGGGCCAGCCAGAAGCGAGCCCCCACGACATTAATGCAGCGCAAACTGCAGAAAGCCTGGGGCAAGATCTTGAACCTGGGCTCCGATACAATCAGCAGAGATGATAGCTTTTTTAGGCTCGGTGGCGACTCCGTCGGTGCCATGAAGCTCGTCGCCGCGGCCAGAATGGAGGATATCGTTCTCACCGTCATGAACGTCTTCAAAAACCCCGTCTTATCGGACATGGCAACATCATGCAAGCGCTCAAACGATGCTACTGTCACTGTCGTGAAACCCTTGTCGCTACTGAGAGACGTTGCCTCTCCCTCCTTGCTTCTCGATGAGCTCGCAGAGCGCTGTGGCATTCAGAGGAGCCAGATCCAGGACGTATATCCTTGTAGCTCACTCCAAGAGGGTCTTGTGACATCGTCTTTGCAGCAGCCCGGTGCATATGTCGCCAAGAATGTATTTGAGTTGCCTGCCAGCATCGACATCGACCGTTTCAAGCTCGCGTGGCAAAAGACTGTTGACCAAGTCGACATCTTGAGATCGCGTATCGTCAACGCCCAATCCCTCAAGTCTTATCAAGTTGTCCTCCAGCCTCATGATATGGATTGGGACGACCACAGCAGTTTGAAGTCTGCTAACGACAAGACGGAATCGGTTCCTGAGCAAAATGGTGGCGTCCTAGCCCGGTACACAATCGTCAACTCGGCTGATTCTGGCTCCCGCTACTTTGTGTGGACCGTCCATCACGCGCTGTACGATGCTTGGAGTATGCCTTCTTTGCTGAAGTTGGTTTCGCAATTCTATTACCAAGATGGCGTTGAAGAACTCAGCCCGGCTGTTCCCTTTGCCAACTTCGTCAAGTACCTAGCCGATGTCGATTTGCAAGACTCCGATGAATTCTGGAGGACTAGGTTCCAAGGGGCTGTTTCTTCATCTCATTTCCCAACCGTTGCCTCTACGCAAGGTGATGAATCATTTGGTGCCTCACTGAAGCATACGGTTCCGTACAAGAGAGATAGTCTGGACATGGACATAACCATCCCGACAATTGTTCGTGCAGCGTGGGCGCTTGTCCTGGGATCTCAAACTGGCTCTGACGACGTCGTCTTCGGCGAGACATTGTCTGGCCGTGACATTGCTCTCGACCATGTGCACGATATCCTTGGTCCGACTTTGACCACTGTACCTTCAAGGATTCAGATTGACCGGGACGCGACCGTTGGCCACTTTCTGAGGACTCTTCACGAGCAGGCAACTGAGGTGATTCCCTATCAACATGCCGGCCTTCAGCACATCAAGCGTCTCGGGGAAGCCGTGGCTGTTGCCTGCGACTTCAAGAACCTGCTGGTCATCCAGTCTACCGACGAAATGACGAACCAACAGGATTTGCTGAAGCCACTGGAAGATGAACTCGAGCAGCAAAGCTTCTTCACATACCCGTTGGTCATTGAATGCTCGATTGAGTCACACAGCCTGGCCCTGACCATCCACCATGACGAGACAGTCATGACAAGCTGGCAAGTGAAGCGCATCGCCAATCAATTCAACGCGCTGGTGGAACAACTCATTCAACTATCGCGAGAGCCTACACGAAAGGTCTCGGAACTTCGACTCTACAGCCAGGAAGACGTGCAGATGATCAAAGAGTGGAATAACTCGACTTTCGAGTCCATCGAAGAAAGTATTCCCAGCTTGTTCTGGGAGTCTGCCAAGAAGCAGCCAAATGCCACCATTATTCGCGCTTGGGACGGTCAGCTCACCTACGATGCCGTCGCAAAGCACGCTATTCGCCTCGCCAAGCTGCTCGTACAAAAGGGCGTGCGAGCCGAGACACTGGTTCCATGCTGTATGGACAAGTCTCTTTGGACAACGGTCTCTATGCTGGCCGTGATACTCGCTGGAGGTGCCATCGTTCCCTTGGATCCTGCGCATCCCCCAGCCCGCCACGCAGAAATCACCCGCGACTGCAATGCTCGCATCGCTCTGTGTTCACCACAGTACCATGACCGCTTCGACGGCGTCGCTGAATCCATTGTCTTGGTCAATAGCGACTTGTTCACTTCCCAACTGCCCCGTGAAGATGTCGCACCACAATCTCAGCCGGCCGTCGCAAGTCGCGACGCCGCATTCGTTATTTTCACATCTGGTAGTACTGGAAAGCCAAAGGGTGTTGTGATTGACCATGGCTCGTTTTGCGCGAGCTCCAAGGCGTTCATGAAACGCATGAAGCTCACCCCGTCTTCAAGTGTCTTCCACTTCACGTCTTATGCCTTTGACATTGCAATGGGAGAGACATTTGGCGCCCTGACTAGTGGTGCCTGCCTCTGTGTACCCAGCGAGGAGATGAGGACGAGCGATTTACCGGGTGCTATGAACACTCTCGGAGCCACTTGGGCCTTCTTGACACCCTCGGTCGCCAACATTCAGGATCCCTCCGCATTTAAAACACTGCAAACATTGGTCTGCGGAGGCGAGGCCCTGAGTCCGGAGACAATTGGCACTTGGGCAGACAAGGTCGAGTTGATGAACGGCTACGGGCCAGCCGAGTGTACAATCTTTGCCGTTGCCAACACCGACGTCTCCATCACCAAGGATCACACAAATATCGGCCGCGCCATGGACGGTAGTCACACGTGGGTAGTCGACCCTAGGGATCACAACTACCTCGTCCCCGTAGGCTGCGTTGGTGAATTGCTCATCAGCGGTCCCATCGTGTCGCGCGGTTATTTGAACGACGGTGCAAAGACAGCTGAGTCATTCGTTGAAACCCCTGCATGGTCGGACCGCTTCGCCAGCGAGCAGCATCAACGCCCTCTACGTCTGTACAAGACTGGTGACCTAGTCAAATACCGCCCCGATGGAACCTTGACGTACATGGGCCGCAAGGATCACCAGGTCAAACTTAACGGTCAGCGCATGGAGCTCGGCGAGATTGAAGCTCGTCTGGAGCCAGACCCGCGCATTCGCCATGCCCTCGTCACTCTACCCAAGTCTGGAATCTGCAAAGGTCGGCTGGTGGCCATCATTTCCCTCGAGGATCTCGTACCTGAGGAGTCATGCCTTGCATCGTCAGGACTTGTTCCGGTGTCTGCCTCAGCGATGGAAGCGGCTCGGGCACAGGTTTCCACCTTCCAAAATCAGCTATCTGACAATCTTCCACCGTATATGGTGCCATCAGCTTGGTTCGTGGTCGAAGCCATTCCCCTGTTGCTATCTGGCAAGCTTGACAGGTCGAGCGCTCAGGGATGGCTCGCCAACATGGATGCCGGGACGTACAAAATCGCAGTCAGTTCAGAGGGCAGCGAAGACGTGGCAGAAGCTGAGACAACGTCGATTGGACGGCTCCTCAGACGTATCTGGGCGTCAGTCCTCAACATCGCTGAGGAGGCGACGCCCATCAACCGCTCCCTCATCAGTCTGGGTGGTGACTCCATCATGGCGATCCAGATTATGACTCGATGTCGCGACCAGTCAATCAAGTTATCCATGCAGGAGATTATGAGGGGCAAATCAATCAGTGAGCTGGCCACACTGATCGAAACCCAAAACCGGCAAGTACGAAAAGACGCTCCCGAGTACGAGGAACAAACCGACAGCGCATTCGGGTTGTCGCCAGTCCAGCAGCTCTTCTTCAACAACAGCTCCAACAAGGACCGCGGGGACCGTTTCAATCAGAGTCAACTGCTGTCGATCAAGATTCCCGTCGAGGTATCCAGGTTTGAGCATGCTGTCCAATCACTCGTGCAGAGACACCCAATGCTTCGCGCGCGCTTCAGCAGATCCGCCAATGGACAGTGGGCTCAGCAGATTTCTTCGGATACTGAAACGTCTTACAGCTTCCGCTTTCACAAGCTCGCTGCGAGATCTGACATGATTTCCTTCATTGCCGCCAGCCAAAAGAGTATTGACATATACGGTCCCGTCTTCGCAGTCGATCTCTTCGAACAGCCCGATGGCTCTCAATTAGTGTCCCTCATAGCTCATCATCTGGTTGTTGACATTGTCTCCTGGATCAATATCGTCCAAGACCTCGAGGCTTTCCTTTCGAATGACTCCCCAATTTCCTCCAAGCCATTCTCGTTCCAGGAATGGAATGCAGCACAGACTGAACATGCCAAATCTCTTGAGAGAAATGGTGAGGGTTTACTAACGTTTCCTCTGTGGCCTGCCGATTTGGACTTCTGGGGCATGTCAACCGCCGCCAACACCTATGGCGATGTTACCCAGAAATCTTTCATCATGTCTGATGCCGACGTCGTCTCTTTGCTGCTCGGTGACTCGCACACGGCACTGAAGACTGAACCTCTTGATCTCTTTGTCTCCGCTCTACTCAAATCGTTCGGACATAGCTTCACAGACCGAGAGCTTCCAACTTTGTTCAATGAAGGTCACGGTCGTGAGCCTTGGGACCACACCATCGATCTCTCCCAAACTGTTGGCTGGTTCACCTCGCTCTGTCCCCTTCATGTATCTCGACTCGATCTCGACCTCGACGACATCACCGACTGTGTTCGAAGGGTCAAAGACGTACGCCGCAGCGTCCCAAGCAACGGCCGACCTTACTTTGCCCGCCGCTATCTGACTGAGTCAGGGAAGCGAGACTTTGGCAATCACGAATCGATGGAGGTTCTGCTGAATTTCCTTGGCCGCACCCAGCAGACAAGCCAGGGCGATTCTCTCTTTGACTCTGCTGACTTACCGCTGACCGGGGAAGAAATGACAGCCATCTCCGACGTGGCGCCTGAGACTCACCGTCTGGCTTTGTTTGAGATTTCCGTATCCATTCTTAGTGAGGGTATCAGCTTTACGTTCATGTACAACAAGCGCATGCTCCACCAAGACCGCATCGACAAATGGATCTCGAACTGTGAGGAGGTGCTCATCGACACCGCAAGAAAGCTGAGCAAGTCTCCCCCTACTCCCACGCTCAGTGACTTTCCTCTCCTACCCATCGATTACACCGAGCTACAGGAGCTTGTCACTAAATCTCTTCCTACTGCTCGTGTTCCCTTCGGTGAAGTGGAGGACATGTATCCCTGCTCGCCTATGCAGACAGGTATACTGCTCAGTCAGCTGCTGGATCCATCGCAGTATCTATTCCATGCTGTCCTTGAGGTAACTCCTCCCAGCGGCTCGACCATTGATACGGCGAAGCTCTCCCAAGCTTGTGCCCAGGTCATTGACCGCCACCCTGCGCTGCGAACCGTCTTTGTCGATAGCGTCTACCGCGGCGGTTCGTTTGATCAGGTCGTGTTGAAACCTCGCGAGTCCCGAATCAGCGTCATCAAGTGCCGGGATATTGAGGTCATGGCAAAATTGAACGCTAGGTCCCTCGAGAAGATCAACAAGGGCCATGGCCCAATGCTTCCCTACCAAATCACCATCTGCCAGACGCCTCAAGGAAAAGTGTATATGAAGCTTGAAATGAACCACGCTGTGACAGACGGTGCTTCGACATCTGTCGTCCTGCGCGACATATCCAACACATACACCGATAGGCTACCTCCTACTCAGGCCCCATCCTACAAAGAGTATATCAAGTACATTTCCAAACAGTCTCCTGATTCCAGCCTCAGCTTCTGGAGTAGTTACCTCTCCGGGGCGCATTTCACCGGCTTTCCCATCATCAACCCTGATCCCACGGCTGGTCGCAGCCTAGGCTCTGTCACGGTGGAATTCGACCGATTTGCCCAGTTACATTCCCTCAGCTCCGAAAGCGGAGTTACATTCTCGAACATTATCCTCGCTGCCTGGGCTTTGATACTTCGAAGCTATACCAAGTCCGAGGATGTCTGCTTTGGATACCTCGCCTCTGGACGTGATGCCCGCATTGATTGCATTGACGATATTGTTGGTCCCCTAATCAACATGCTTGTGTTCCGCTTCCAGTTTGCTCCCGGTATGCTTCTCAAGAGACTCTTCCTCGACGCTCAAGAAGACTACCTTGCCAGTCTACCACACCAGCACTTTTCTCTGGCTCGCGTCAGCCATGCCCTGGGACAAACGAAACGAGGCTTCTTCAACACGGCTGTCTCCATTCAAAACGCCGGTTCATCGAGCGGCTCAGATCCCAAAGCGTTGACTTATGAGTCGGTCGAAGCGTTCGATCCAAGCGAGTACGCCGTCACACTCAATGCTAACACCACTCGCGGCGACGAAGGCATCGTCTTCCGCTACTGGACTGATGTTCTGTCAGATCCACAAGCTGAGGATCTCGCTCTCACCATGTCTGAATTGCTGAGTGACTTTATCGATCACAGTGAAGAAGCTCTGTCTCATCTACGGCTCTTCCAGGACTCGCACCCACTTACCAATGGATTCATGCATACGCATGATGTCAACTACTGGACATCCGAAAATGATGATGTAGATTGCGAAGCCATGATCCAGAGCACAACAAGCAGCAAGTCCTCGACGGATCTCGATGCCTTCATCTTCTCCCCACCAAACAGATCTGGTCCATTTACCCGTGGCAGGGATCAGCTTCACCGCAAGTTGTTGGCACTGTGGAGAGATACCCTCGACCTCGGAGATGCTGCGATCTCGCACGATGACAGCTTTTTCGAACTCGGTGGTGACTCCATTGTCGCCATGTCCATGGTGGGCAATGCTAGGGAGCTGGACATATCGCTCACGGTGGCGGACATCTTTAAGAATCCTACCTTCGGACCAATGCTTGATTGTCTCCTGGAGCGATCAGACAAGGATTACGACACGGCGTCAAGTGATGACAAGATGTACTACTCCGACTTCAAGAAAGAGACAACCAGCGTGGATGAACAAGCATACCAGCCCTTTTCCATGCTTGGCCAAGAGGACGCTGAGCAATTCGTCCGAAACCATGTCTGCACTGTTGCAGGCGTGTCCCGAGCCAGCATCATAGATGTCCTTCCAACAACCGACTTCCAGGCCCAAGCCATTGAGGGCAGTCTACTCGAGTCGCGATGGATGCTCAACTACTTCCACCTGGATGGTGCAGGCCCGCTTGACATTGGCCTACTGCGAGAGAGCATCACAAACGTCGTGGCTTCTTACGATGTGTTACGCACCGTCTTCGTTCCTCACCAGGAGACGTTCTTGCAGGTTATCCTCCGCCACGTCCAACCTGAGCTAATTGTTCACAACGTGGACGATATCGAGCAATTTACCTCGGAACTTGGTTCCAAACATCGGCAGGAGGCCCCCCGACCCGAACAGTCCTCCCTCCGCTTCATCGTAGCGCAGCAACAGTCGTCGACACGACACAGAATTTTCATCAGGATATCCCACGCACAGTACGACGGTGTCTGCTTCCCGGCTATCCTTGAGTCATTGAAGGCTTGCTATGAGGGAGAACCTATCCTTCCTTCACCGTCGTACACGACTTATATCCGAGGGGCGCTGGGCAAGATCCATTCAGGACACCACGCGTACTGGAAAGCCCTCCTCAAGAACTCCGCTCCTACAGATGTCACCCAACGACAACGCACTTCGCTGCGCACTGTTCCTACCCAAGTCTTGAAGCAGGTAGTCTTTACACCATCTCTTGCATCCTCCAACATTACCACGGCCACTGTCGTCAAGGCCGCCTGGTCAACGGTGCTCGCGAAGGCCACAGGCAAGACTGACGTTGTCTTTGGCCACCTCATCAGCGGTCGAAATGTAGGCAGCGTGCCCGGTATTGAGTCTATTGTCGGCCCTTGTCTAAACGTGGTGCCTGTGCGCGTCTGCCACCGGCCCTCTTGGACCGTGCTACACCTCCTGCAACACATTCAGAGCCAGCAGGTGGACAATATGCCATACGAATCTCTCGGTTTCAGGGAGATTATTGACAAGTGCACCGACTGGGATGACGACGGAGCAAACGGCTTTTCCACTGTTGTCCAACACCAAAGCATGTCCCAGACAGGGAGTCTGGTGATTGGGGAAACCACATACGAAGTTGGCGCGATGGCTTCGCAGGAAGACACTGCCGATTTCAGCGTCGTCACTACGCCGCAAGACGCCAACAACACCGAGGTCTGCTTGCTGTATGCTGGAGACGGAGCCATAAGCACGGCCTTTGCAGAGGAGATTTTTGACTCGCTCTGCAGTACTATTACAGCGTTCTCAGAGAACCTGGGTGCCTCTGTTGTGGTTTCTTAATTTTTTCTTTCTCTTCTCGGTCGAAACGCGAGATATTTCATTTCTTTACTTTTCTTTTTGTTTAGTTAGTCCTGTTACTTGTATCCATGGCTCAATCTTTGTTGGTAATTACCGTCTTTTCGAATTTAAAGCATTATTACACACGTCACTATGTCCTATCGCAGTTCAACGTATCCGTGACATGTTATACAACTTCTCAACCCCGAAATCTTTCCACGGTGAGTGAAGATATTTAGTCTGACTGAGCGATGGCTTTCATGTGGTAGCAATCGCGAGCATCCAGGTCGCCTCTTCGTTTGCCAGAAGCATTCGCCAGTAATGAGGACTCCCTTGCGGCCCCCACGAGGCAAACACCCCCTCTTTGCCTTGCCACAAGAACCCGATGTTTTGCTGGGGGAAGACTGCCAGGCAGCAGGCCTCGTGGAGGGATAATTAGAACCGCGCCGTTTAAACATGTCGCTCTTCTCGCATCACTCCACACCAGCGCCACTACCACTTCAACACCAGTAATTTGCAAGAGAGGGGCTAATTGAGCGCAACGTTGCCGCCTTTCCTGGGTCACCCTGGTCAGGTATCAGGTCATGATGTCTGGAGTTCACGTTGAGTTCTCACAGCGTGAATCAAAAGGACAGTGTCAAGCGGGTTCCGAAATACACCGCACGAACACTTTGGCACCTTTCCCCATGCTAAAACCTCGCAGCGTGTGCGGTGCATTTTGCCCGAGTGTTCAGCATTTTCACAACGCTCCATCGTTTGGTGAGAATTCAGTTGGGCGCTCGGCCATCCGATGTGGTTGCCTTGAGGTCCGATCTCCTCCATACCAAACTCCTGAAAAATGACAGCGATCCAAGACATCACTTCCCTTACTCTGGACAAGGCCCTACAGAGCCATGACTTCGAGGCAACCCGCGACTTGTGAGACCAATTTATCAACATACGGCCCAGATCACTGACATGATGTGTACTATCAGGTACAACACCCTGCCTGACGACCATTCCCAGCCTAATGTTGCCGACCATCATATCCAGAACCTCGCATCCATTTTCGACCGCCACAACGCACACGAAGTCCTCGGCGTGCATTTAATTCACGGCCATTTTCAGATCCCCAAAGACACCGTCTTGCTCGGCAACAACTTCGAGCAGCCGGAGGGTCGATGGGCCAAGCCGACAAAGTTTGACACCATCGATCTCGACACGGTTCACGGACATGTCTTCGTGTTGAAAGACGATGGTGTTTTCCGTGCTTACGAGTACCAAGGCGGAGCACTGCCAGATCTTTCTTGCGTCAGCAAGAACTTCCTACTAGAGTTTGTGGACTACTTGCGCGTCAACGACCTTCCCAATCTGCTTGGCCTCCAGGTTCTAGGTTGTAGTAGCACGTCTATGTCGGAACTCACCTTGGAAGGTGAGACGGTCATGCTGGATGAATCGGCTATAAGAGGATGTCAACCATCTAGGACCACAGGCTGGAGGTTCGAGATGGCGGATGGGAACTCACGAGTGTGCAAGGGGGGGGAATCACATTCGGAAATGACATCTGGCAACCACAAAGTCTTCATCGACGGGAAGCCGCTTCCACGATCGGAAAACGTCGATCATTTAAAGCAGCAACTCGCTGAGGCTGGTATACTATCCATGGCTGTCTAAGGGTCTCGTGGCTTGTCCCATGGTGTTTTGTTCAGGCTAGGGCCACCGTTTCTTCCAGCTCTGCTGTTTGAGAATTGTTATGTTTACCCTTCTTCTATGAAATAACGTCGTGATGTGCTGTGAGTCCGGTTCCAAAGCAAAATGCGGTGAAGGGTATGGCTAGAAGATCCCTTTCACACCATTCCTAGATGAACTTTGTTGCTGGATTAAGGAGCAACCCATCAAGAAACAACATGTTGTAGCGTCCGCGTTCATCGTCGCCGATTGGTACGGGTTTGGCACTATTCGCTAGGCGTGAAGTAAAACCGCGAGAAAGTAGCAACCCCATGATCCTTGCTATCTTGATGGTCCGAATGGTGTGCTCCGATACACCCGTTTCTTGTGCGAAGGTACTCCAAAAGACACGGTACAGAGCATCGTGGTCCGGATACGGGATGCAACCTTTTCGGAGATGGAGTTCCGCTGTCAGAAACCGAATAGAATGGAGATTCATCCCAAACGGGCGGGTTTCGGCTTCTGCCCAGTCAATCACACCAGTCAGGTGGCATGCCTCGTCAACCATGATATTGCACTCTCCGAAGTCTCGGTGCAGCAGTACCATAGGTAAAGAAAGCACGTCGACCATTGACTGGAGGCAATTTTCGATGATTTCATGGAATCGATGTGGTAGGGCAGTGAGCAAAAGTTGCAGGTCATTGGTGAATTCCTCGCGTAGTCGGTGATGGTAGACGGGATCAACCTGCTGGGGAGCGTTCCACGACGAAGCGAAGAATCTGCGGGCGTTTAGCGGAGGGTCAACTTGAATAAGGCTGGACGTACTTTGCTACGTCCTCCATGGCATTCACTCGCCACTTGCAGGCTTCGGGCGAGCTCCAATCGTGTGCCAACCTGAAATCCAAGTACGTGGTCCCGCGGATCCGATTTATCAAGTAGATCAAAAGCGGTTCTTTATCATCATCTTGTTCATCAGTCCCCAAATGACCAGCAAATTTCAATTGCGGCGCCAAGGATCCATAGATCCTACTTGCCAGGGTACTGGTCTCGGTCTTGAGTGCCAGGGACTTGAGGCGAAACTGAACGACGAATTCGTGGTCCGTTCCAGCATAGACTGAGTAGCTACAGTTGCCCTGTACTTGAATTGGGACAATCTGACCTCCTGCAAGCCGCTGTGCCTGGGCGTCGCACTCAAAGCGGGTAGCGGACGTCTTGGCGAAGAATTCGGAAATGGCCGACTCAAGAGTGTATACTTGATGAACCGGACCCATGGTGTCATGGAACCGCCGCGAATCGAAGGCGGCGTAGTCTTCAACAGTAGGGAGCGGAGACGGTGAGGTGCGCGCGGGTTTGAGGGAACCAAGAGGATGATAGGGCTTCCACTGTGAATCAGACTGAGGCTGTTTAGATCAGCGCAAACGCGAGCGAGAAGTCGGCGAACGAGACAGATACGTTATGAGGCAGGGTACAAGAGGAACGAGGAGAAGGCAGCAACTAGTCACGTGAAGGTACCCCTGTGCTAGAGCCACAGTCCCGCACTTTGCTGGCGGTTGGAATGATTTTTAGGAAGGGCCCAGCCACAGTGCAAGGAGCTACGCGCCACGCATCACGCATCGTAGGTAGGCTGTTTTGAGGGACAACGTTCTATGCGCATTGAGAATTTGATAGATTCTCTGGGGTCAAACCAGCCGGTTCTTGAAACGTCGAGCTTCGTGCCGTAGAACATCTCAAAGCGCGCTGTTAATTGTGGTGATCGGGATTACCTAATCTCCTACCCTAGAGGTAAATGGTCGCTTGTCACGGATAGAAGCGCCTCCTCAACTCCGCCTCACCGTTCTGCGGAAGAAGATAGAATTCCTTCTTGAACCTCTTCCTTTCTCTCCACTGCTGATATACACTTCTGTTTGTTCTTTTTGTTTGGAGGACGGGGGGGTGGCCCTCTCTGTGTAGGGCGATAATGGGGTTTTGACCGTGGCGGCAACATTAAGCAAGAGCATGAGATAAACAAATCATTGTCGCCTTAAGTTTTAAACAGCCCTATTGTCCTTGTATTCTTTCCCTTTTCTCTTTTTACGGATGAGTTTTTCCTTGAAAATGGTTTCGCTCCAGGTACGGCACTGTCTCGAGTGGTGCAGGATAAGCTACCCTAAAGTGGTGCAGGGTGTTGAAAGGTAAAGTAGATAAACGGATAATAACTAAGAGGGTAAAAAGATAATTAATTAAAGTTCTAAGTAATATAAAAGAAGGAGAATTATTTAGTTATATAAAAGGCTAG
>JALNIO010000712.1:0-26965 GCA_023509875.1 Rugonectria rugulosa | reverse complement strand
GGGGGGGGGGGGTTCCCGCGAGGTATAGGGAACGAAGTAGGGAAGAATAACTGCAGGCAATTACTTGTAGGTGGAAGGGAGAAAGGCAAGAAGGCAGGCAGACTGTTCTAGGTTTGGGTCAAGGTCCTGCCTGCATCCACACTGTCCCGTCCCTGATCTCAGCGTCTGGTGTGTGATCTGGGTTGTCAATTCATCAGCCACCCGCGTCGAGGAGACGACGAGGCGACGAGGCGACCAGATGGTTCGCGAACCATTTCTGTCAACCAACACTTTGCTCAATACCGTACCGTACCTACATAGCACCCGCGAATCAATAATGTGACTGACTGGGCTGCTGCTGATTGATTCGATCCAGCTTGACTGGGACTTGACTCGTTTCCTCTTGTCTCGCCGTCTCCTCGACGCGACGCCCACCAACCTCGCTGAACCTGCACGGGGAGTGTACATTTACTTGTCCCCCTAGTCCCCCGTTCTCCCAAGTCCCCCATCTGCCGCCTCCCTCCTCCCTCCTCCTCTTCCCCTTGCAGGCGCTTCCCCCCCAGTCCAGCTTCTTCTCCCTTCCCAATCCTGATCCTCACCTCACCTCACACACTCGCAGCCTCTTTGTCTCTTGTCCTTCCCTCTCTCCACAAACTGACCCCGTCCCCCGTTCCCCCATCTCCTTTCTTGGCCCGGATTGCCCAGAACCGAAACTACGTACCGTCCGTCCTCCGGCAAATCCTTTCCCGCTCCGCTGTAGGGAAGCATTGTTTCCCCTGCCCTGTCTGTCTCTGTCTGCTATTGTAACCACGCCTGAGAAAAACCCACCGCCACACCTATTGATCGCGTGTGAGTGAAGGAGAGAAAAAAGCGTGTTAGAAAGGGCGTTCTTGTTCTAGGATTTCGTCCATTTTTTTTGCCTCTTACACACGAATTTTTTTCTTGGATTTTGAAGCAAGAGAAGGAATCACTGTTTCGACGACGTCAACATGTTGGTCGAGGTGAGTCTATCTTCCTTTTTTCCCCCTCGTTAATCACGGTCGATTTCATCCTATAGCTGTTGTTTCCGTCGCCTTCTTCGTGTCATTGTCCCTTTGCCCTCCCTTGTACTCGTTCTGTTCTCTTCACCTGTCTGCCCGGCATGTTGGACTCGATTTATGCGCCATCTGTTACTATGGCTGCTTCGCTGTCGTCAATGTCTTCGAGTCCCGTCTTTTCCGTGCCATCCAATCTCTTGGGTGCTTCGTGATTCGCGGCTCGAGGTGGTCGTTCCGAAGGATGCCGTGTGAGAGCGACAATGCATCATGGTCAACCGTGACGACGGGACGACGGGTCTTTGCTTTGGCAGAGCCATGACACCTGGCGACAGCTGGAACACGGCTCTCGTACCACAAGCACGACGCATTGCACGCGTTTCTTGTGCTCGCGCCTCTTGCTTCATGCTCGCTCGTCTGTCTGCTTTGCCCTGCTTCACCCTGCATTCTCAGCATTTCCCCTGTCTATCGTTTTGGTTACGGTTACCACCTTTTGCCCACCATTTTCACCAGCTTCATATCCTGTCGCTACCGATTCTTTCGCCTCGGCCTTCCAGTTCCTTTGGGAGTCTGCCTGTTGTTGCTGCCGCTACTTGCTGTGCATCATCCGCACGTCCCACGCTGCCTCACAGCAAATTCCAACCACCGCACCAGCACATCTACACGTCTACCTATCATTCTATCACTCTCCTTCGCAGCCATGCCCAAGGCACGAGCTCGCCGTGCCTCTCAGCCTCGCCAGCGCGGGCCGCCCATTCCAGTCGTTGAACCAATTGGCCCTAACGATCAACAGCGCAAAGTCAAGGTTGTCACCGAACAACACGTCGTGTGAGTACCGCCTCTACTCTGCTTCCCTGCCGGCCACTTCCGACCCCCCTGCCTTAATTTCAAGGCTCGTGCACATATGCACCCTCATGTGCATTTTCAGACTGCGCCTAGTACTGACGATTTCATGTCACCAGCCAGGACAAGGCCCCCATTGAGGGTTTCCCCATGAGAGAATGGAGCCTGAGGTTGTATCTTCTCGATGAGGATGGAAACGAGCGTGATGCCGATGTCTTCACCAAGGTTGTCTATAACCTGCATCCTACCTTTGAGAACCCTGTGCAGAGTAAGTACTTGGCGCTCTTGGCCATTGACTGCCTCATATTCATCTGCGTGGACAAGAACAGCCTGCTAACCAACTACAGCCTTCACCAAACCTCCCTTTACCTGCAAGAACGAGGGTTGGGGTGAATTCGACTTCAGCATAGACTGCTACACCACCGAGAAGACCAAGCTCGCTCCTATTATCCAGGACCTCAATTTCCTCAAGAACACGTATGACTCGGTACACACCGTTGTGTTCAAGAACCCCTCGCAGGCTCTGCAGGAGCGTCTTCGCGACACTGGCCCTCTACCCAACGATGAGGACCATCGCACCAAGAAGAAGGGTATCGCTGCCAAGAAGAGCTCTCAGAAATGGGATTATGAGAAGATTGCTGAAGCACTCGAGAAACTCGATGAGGAGGACCTCCTGCGTGTAATTCAGCTCATCAACGAGAACAAGGGCCCCGAGACGTACATCCGAAGTGACGTGGAGGGTAAGTCGACTTTCTGTTTGGCTTGATGACTGGGGAGACTGCCCGTTCAGCGCTTCCATCTCCCTTCCAACTCCCCCGACCTTTTCTCTTCCTCGGTTGATTTGTGTGTTTTGAGCTAATAGTGGATGACTTGACTCAAGCCGGCGAGTTCTCGATTGATCTCTACACCATGCCCGAAACGCTGTCTACCAAACTCTGGGACCACCTGGTGAGTTGTTCATGATCTTGATGACCGTGGCCCAATAGCTGACAAGATTCGCGCCAGTCCAAGAAGGGTCTCGTCAACTAAACGACCTGGTCCCTAAAACTGTAATGTTAACCCATTTTGCTTCTTTGCCAACAAGGAGTTCAGCGATTGATTCCCAGGCGGGAACAAGACGGAATACGACATGACACCGGGTAATGAAACGGCAAAGGATTGCAGGAGGCATAGGGATACAAAAGCTTGGAGGGAAAATGAAAAACATTTACAATAAACGCCTACGCATTTTGACGGCGGAGATGGACATTTGGACTGGGGAGAATGTAGGAAGCTTTGTCGAGGTTGCGGATCGCTTGATACTGCGGACGTATCAATGTCGGTAGCCTCGCGCTCGTCATAGCAAACTGCACTAAAGATTGAGTCTGTATAATATATTTTGTCTGAGCGAGAAGAGGTGCCCTGTACTGCTCTCTGATTTGTCTGGTATGTTCAACCGCGCCTGCAAAACCCCAATACTCTATACGCTGACTCTATGAGACGCTCAAGAATTATGCACATGTGGACGAAGGTTGATACTTTTCACATGGACCATTCAGCACGGGCTCAGACTATCGGCCGTGCTGGCATCCTCGGGGATAGCACCGGCCTCGACGGCGGCCTTGTAGCACCAGCGCCAGTCATCAGTGCCGTCGCACTTCCACGACCAGAAGAACCAGCCGTCGGACCTCTCAAAGGCCTGGGCCTGGGCGGCCCAGTAGCTGCGGTACCACGACTCCTGGCCGTCGATGGCGAACTCGTCGGTGTTCTTGAGGGTGCTGTTGACGGAGAGGGACCACTCGCCGACGTAGACGTCGTCGCCCATGTCGTCGGCGCAGGCCGTCTCGATGTAGTCCGCCTTGGTGCCGCCGACGCGGGTGTCGAAGCTGAGGTAGCGGTGGGCGTCGAACCAGGCGTATTCGGTGCTGGAGAGGTTCTGGCGGGGGTTTCCGGAGCCCCATGATGTGCCCTAAGGGAGGGATTAAGCTTGGAGTTTGAAGATGGAGGGGGGAGAGGGGGGAGGGGGGAGAGGACGAACCATGAACTGGATGTGCAGACGGTCCGCGTCGGCAACGTCGAGGTAGCCCTCCATGGCCTGGATGCGGTCGTAGGCGGCCGGGTAAAAGTTCTCAATCATGTCGGCGGCGTAGTCCATCCAGGGTTTCACGTGGACGGGCTCGTTGAGGACCTGGAGCATGCCGACGGTGGTGTAGTTGCCGTTGACGTGGATCCTCTTGGTCATCCACTCGAGGAACTTGTTTGCGCGCTCGTAGTTGGCGGCCGTGTAGAAGCCGGGCTCCGAGACGGACTGTATATGGATGACGAGGGTTCGGGTTAGGATTGCTGGGGGAGGGGATGGAGAGAGGTGAAAGGTGACTTACATGTCCGGTGAACTGCTCGTTGGCAGTCTGCGAGCCAGGGGCAGCGTGCAGGTCGATGATGACGTACAGCCCGTACTTTTTGCACCACCCTACGATGCGGTCGAGGTGCCAGATGCCTCCCCGCGGGTAGTACTCGTCCTCCTCCACGATGTCCTCGTGCATCCAGAACCCGACGGGTATGCGCACGGCGTTGAGACCCCAGTCGGCCATCTGGCGGACGTCGGCCTCGGTGGTCCAGTTGGTCCAGTGCGCCTCGAAGGCGGCGTCGGCGGCGGCCTGGCCGATGCCCTCGACGCACGCCCACTCGTCGTTGTAGGCGCCGCAGCCCATGGCGTCCCACGAGGATTCGGCCATCCAGCGCTCGACGATGAACTGCGAGCCGAGGTTGACGCCGCGGATCTTGGAGGAGGAGGAGGAGAGCCAGCGGGGGGAGAGGTGGTGGCCGGCTTTGAGGGCGGCGGCTGTTGTATGAGGGACTGGTCAGTTTTGTTACGGGGTTCGAAGAGGGATTGGGGATGAGATGTTCACCTCTGGATTGAGGTGTCCAGGCCTGGACGGCGGTGAGGAGGAGTGATGTAGCGACGGCTGGGAGCATCGTGGTGTATGGAGGTTGTTGTTTAAGCTGGCTAATGCTAAGGAGCAGGAGAGACGGATACTTGGGCTCACGTCTATATATACATATTCACTCGCAACCCCTCAACAACATCCCGTCACCTTGCTCTCCCCTTCCTCATCATCATGAGATGCTCTGCTCCTGCTCCATTGCGCAGCCGTTCCGCGGTCGAACCTTTCGGGATCCGTGCACAACGGGCATAGAGCAGCATTCCAGTCCACGTCACTCGTCCAAGGAACCGGCGAGAAGATCATTTCCGTTCCTCATATTTCATGCCATTTAACACTTGAAGACTCCGGGGCTCCAAGCAACTTTTCCTCCCCTCTTTATCCCCAGTTTGGTGTCGATTGGCTTCCGTTGTGTTTCCTTTCTGGATGGGATGATCCACTGCCAAAAGTCCTTGAAGCTTGACATTTTGTTTCGTCTGTTTGAATTCCGCACTGGAGATCGAATCATGTTTTGGCTTCCTGCATTACACGGGTCGTCGAAATAATGTCCTGGCCCTTTGGAAACAAGAGAGCTGAAATCTGAGTGTCGGTCGTGGGATCAGAACCCACTACGGATGAAACCGTTTCATCTTTGCCCATGTGTTTAAATGACGGGAGTGAAAAGGGACCGGGGGAGGATTCTATCAGGCCAATCAATCAAAGATGTAAGCGACTCTTTCCATCTTCTCAATGCAATTCGGGGGTTCCGTCTGGCACCTATTCGTCCACATAACCCTGTTTGGATCGAGATGGAGGAAGGATTCGTCCAGATGTAACCCTGGGATATGCATGTGTAAGCCGATGGCCGTGCTTTGTACAGATTGGGAAACTCGAGTAACGTCGAGCGGAACCTGTGTGTCCCATTCTTGATGTAAAAAAACTGTACAGAGCATGTTGCTGAGTGTTGATCTCTGGCAGAGTTAGTCGTGAGTTGTGGTAAGGAGTGGCTTTGAATCCTGGGAATGGTATGTGAAGTCTCTTCCATTTTTCCTCACTTCTCAAAGGTGCATTACCAAGTAAAGCCGGGCGATTCTAATGCTTTGCTACTTGAGAAGAAAGGGGAACATTCATCTTAGTGGACTGTTTGCAACCAAGACAGTCATTGACCCGTCGACTTCTGCAGTCTTGTTCTGCCGTCTTTCCCTCGACGCCAAGTCCTCAGTTGGATCATAAACTGCTCGAGCCAGAAACCCTACTAGATTTGCGATATACATAGCACCTTGTCTTGTACTCTGCGTCAACTCTCGCCGTACCGAGATATCACCGGTCCTGCCGACGTGATTTGCGTTGATAGCTATGCGTCCATTTCAGAGTCCGAGACGCGCAGCTACGCACCGCGAACACAAACCCAACAACGAGTATGCTCTTTCTAAGCGCCAGAGTTTCCGCTTTGTCAGCTGAGTTTGAGAGAATGCAAGATACACACGTGCATACGCAGCCTGAGGCAGAATATAGTCACTGCAATCTTTACATATACATGTCTGAGGGTCTCGATATTCCATGTGTTGCCTTACCTCAACAACCCGGAATGACGTTGAAAGGTGTAATGCCTAAAACCAAAGAATTGCAGTATCTGAATCACAAGAGTAAATTAAACATGTAGGACTATATCAGTAGACACATCTCGAACCAGTAACCCTATTCCTTCATCATGCTTTTAAGTTCTGTCGTCCTTTTCATACACTCCATACTATCTTACATCAGGAGACTTTTCGTTCAATTGGACATATTCAGTCCGCTTCCTTCGAGCTATACCATAAAACTGTATCGTCAAACTAGGCAGTTCATAAAATGACGGAAACGTCCTTCAGAGGACCCTCTCCCTATTGAAACCAAGGCAATCTTTCGTAACCGCTCTGTCATCTCCACGCATTGTAACTTGTAATTAAACAAGCCAACTCGTGAACAACATGAGCAGAGACTCTCCGAACCCAATACCATCGCTCCTATTTCCCTCCCTCTTGAAGGCTATTGCAACCACAGCTTCAAAACTCGGGCTGGCAATCGAGACGACGTATGCGGCGTTGGGGACTTGCCAAGATGTTGCGCCGGACCAACGAGTGCTGGGCAAGTCGAGGTTGGAGTGTCGAGCAAGGAACGAGCTTGGGAGGAGAATGACGGGTCCTGAGATCACGCTGCAGATGCCCATGATGGACACTGCCTTGGTGAGCTGCTTCAGGGTACTGGTGACTCGTCAGACCAGCCGGAAGTATGTGAATTGACGAGCCCGAGAAATCGTGGTTGGGATGCATGGCTGCCGAAGTCATGGTGACACTGGTGATGTTCACAGGTTTGTTTCAAATGAGTTGCTTAGCAACGAGGAAGAAGAACACAACTGCAGCGGGCTGAATAAGACTGCATGCTAGGTAGTCAAAGATGAATCTTCTCTTGAAGACGAACCAAGGCGTATATGTTCCATCTTCTGTAACCCTCAATGGCCTGATTCCACGCTGATTCCGGGGTCCTCCGAGCCGTGAACCCCGGGCCGGCCTTCTCTATCTGTCTTTTTAGGAAAAGAAGGCGACGGCGTGCGGTCCGGAGGAGAGGAGAAGGGCGGGGCATACCGGACGACGGACAACCTCCGGGCCATCCACATAGACCTGCATACGAATCCAGCCTCCTGGCCATATTCGAGGCGGCCATGTGTCCATGGACAGGGGCCCAAGAAGTCCGAGATATCGGAGTCCCTGGCTCTGTAAACGAACATATCGGCAATGCAGCCGATCTATCGTGGCACGGAAAGCTGGGACATGATTGTGTCAGAGCAGATGCAAACGGGGTTGCATCGTTTCGCTGATTCGCTTCTCAGGTGTAAGATTTCACGATACTGGCTGGCTACTGGGGATGCGACCGCAGGCTTGACCATGCATTACGTACGAAAAAGCAAAGAATCGAGTAAACGAAAGGCCTACTGGTGGATGGTGGGAGATTGATTCGTCAACGGCGGAATCATCCAACGCAATGGAGTCCTGGGATACATAATGTATGCATGATCTTTGGGGGTTCTGGCAGGGTTAACGAATACCGACATGCCGTTCTATCTCTCGGTAATCTACTCCATGCTGTATTTAACCATCTCCCGCATCACAATCTCCGGACCCGGGCCGGAACCGGGATGAGACATGCTGCTACTCCGAACATATCGGGGAACCGGTGGTGCGTGTGCTTCTCTGTGTGTGCTTCTCTGTGTGTGCTGCTTCGTGCTTGGAGTGGTTGGTCTACTGACACTGGCCGCATATTCGCCATAGTGGGAGGTGATGGTAGAGCCCATACGGAATAGGGAGCTGTTTGAACACTGAGGCTAATAATAAGTTCATCCTTCCTTTGTCTCCGTATTTTCCCCAGACTTGGAAACGAGAAGGGGGACACGGGAGGCGGGATAGGAATCGGCGGCGCTGGAGCTAAGGGGCCTCGATGAAGATAGCGATGCCTGGGATAGAATAGGCGGAGGAGTTTCTTCTGTACCTCGAACTGGGTGTGCATGCACAGACAGTGCGTTCCCCAGCAGAAAGGAATTGGTGACAATACCGTACGTAATATTGAGACGGCCTCAAGGGGAGTGCAGTGAGGCGTTGATAACGTGACCAAGACCTCATCCATTGATTGGCTCGCTAAGGAAGGGAGGTTGGTGTTTGTCACAAACAAATTGCCGGATGATGCGGGAGAGGCATGGACCATCTGGGGAGGGATGGGATCGTGGCCATCAGCAGCGGGGGCTGTAATATCAGACTTTGAGATTCATGCATGATTGGCGAAGGCGGAGGCGGAGGCGGAGGCAGCAAAAGAAATGACCTTGGTCAAGTGACCTCTCCCGTGCTTCACTTCTGGGATTAGATACCTAGTATCGTGTAGAGCACGGATGTTGTCATACCAAAGGACTGACACGAGCGCTGTTAGGCAACTGACCTTGATGACAGGGCAATGCGCTTGTGTAAGCCAAGGATCTTGTGATCCAAAGAAACAGCCCACTCACGGGTTCCGAGAAGAGAGCAATTGATCAAGAGGGGAATCAATGGCTGTGTAATCCGTATTGAAAACAGAGCGCAAGTACTGTACGCCCAACGAGATGTTCCAATGTACGGTACTTCATACATGAGCAGGGACTCCGTAGACGGCCAGTGAGATTGACTCCATATTCTTACATGCAGGAAGAGATGCAGAACTGCTTCTTAGGGGTGCGACCGTTGACCCCTCATTCATAAGCGATTCGACCATATGGACTTGACGTGGACAACAACTGTATGCCATGTAACCCTTCAGTCATTGTACTGTGCTGGTTTTCGACTTCGGCAGTGCCCCTTCAGGTCAAATGCCGTCAAATCGATATTTCGAGATGCTGAGGGTGTGTGGACGCGTCTTGGGATAAAAAGGTTTTCTTATCAACTTCAGTTGGGTCCTGGTGGATGTCCCCCCCCTGCTTCTCCTCCCCCCAATACCGATGCATGGTTGGCTTCGATCGAGTGCAGCGTCGTCTCGTCTGAGGCGGACTAACAAGGTAGAAGCCCGCCCTCCATCTCTTTGTTGCCATGCTGTATTGATGCACTGTAACCATCTTTTCCTCTTTGGTATCTAGCAGGGTGTCAGTAAAAGGTCCCATAGCATACCTATCGGCATTGAGGTGGGATTCGGCTTTCCAGAATTGGATCCTCTATCATTCTCATCAGTGAAAAATTCTGGTTGTGTCAAATAACTGATCCCCTTGGTCGCTCTAGCCACAGTTGGTAGGTGCCTTGAAATGACGGGCGGTTGTTAGCCCTTTGGAGCCTCCAACCCTTCCACTACACGTTCAATTGACCTGGACTTGTGTACAAGTATTTGGTAAGAGATGGGGGACAAAGAGGGGCATGGGCGTCTTCTTCCTCGTCTTACCTACTAGCTCCAGGCTTGGCCAGGTCTCGGAAAGGCATGTCATATGCTACAACGGACCTCCATGCGGGCGCTTTCGTCTCAAAGGCAAGCTGATAGGTCAGTGTAACCTTTCCACTTGTACTCGCGGTAGCGTCGTCGTCGTTGTGGGGTGAAAGAACTTGAGTGAAGGTCAAAAAAGAAAAAGAAACGAAGATAATTCCATTGTACACAACTTACTCCGTATGCGAAGCGCCGCACCTTCCATACGTGTGCCTAGGGTGCATGAAGTAAGGTAGGTACGAATTTGTAATAGGCTGATAGGACACGATGCGAGGTCTAAAAGTGAAGCTGCGGGACGAGGAAGGTATAACGGTGGCTGCTTGTGTCCCCCATTGGATCCGTCGAGCAGGTACTTTGACCCCTCCCGCTTTCCTTCCAAGTTCTCATCGTGATCAAAGGCGTAGACTACGAAGTATCTGTACATCTGCTCCGGCCACCGTCATCAATTGGTCATTTTGGTTCCTTCCAATCTGTATCGTCCTCAACATCGCATTGCTAATACGCATCAACCAAAAAAACATCTCCTTCCTTTCTTCCGCAAGCTTCCGCGTCCATCGATAATAGTCAACCTCCTTTCGTTGATTCCCCTCTTTTCTCTTGCAGTCGTTTCTCACTGCCATCCTTCTTCATCTCTGTTTGCCTTACTTTGGAGCCTCAAGGTCTCTTATACGAGCACCATATCGCTATATCCAGTGTTGACGCATCCAGATTTGATACGTACACTGTGCTAGTGTACGCAATCTTTATCACAATCATCACTCCCATTGATTGTTACTCTGGCAAGCTGATTGTCCAAGAAAAGGAACCGTTGCGCCCAACCCTCTGGCACCGGAACAAGCTCATCTTGAAGCCTCCACCTCACTAGAGCCGCCTTCCAAGAGCCTCTTCCTCCCCGCCCTCCCCAGACCAGCGGGCAAATCTCAACGGGGTCAAATGACACAGCAGGTAGCTTTCCCTCTTCCATCGTGGTAGCTCCGTATCCCGATTTCAAATGACAAAGACGCCCTGGCGTTGTTCGCCCTGCCAGTCCTACCACCCCGCACTCGTAGCTGCAACCCTGCTTGGCTCGAGATACGGAAACACGACCGAGAGCTCGCTATCCTGCTCCACACACACTGCACTACGCCCGTCTCTCATTAGGCTCTGCGCCACCCCGGCCACCACCTTGTGAGCGTCCCCTACCCAGCGAGTCCAAAAGGTCGACAAATCCCCCAGTTTCGCTTCCCCTCGGCCCACGCGCGGCTCTCTCCCTCAACCACTATCAACCGCCACAAACCGAGTTCGACACCACCAGCGTCAGCTTCATCCGTCTCAACGTCAAAGATACCTTTACGCACAGTTTGTCGCCCGCCAACCACGGCCTCTGCTTCTGCACGCCATAGGCCCTGCCCTGGTCGCCTCGACCGACCCTTCCGTTTCTAACCTTTGGTACCCCGCCTGTCGCGCAACTGGTTCATCAAACCTGAGGCGACTCGAAATACATTCGCTCTCGAAATCCTCCTCGCTCTTCAATATCATGGCCCCCTATGGGTCCGTACATGCCACGGAGTCAAGCCCTACAGGGTCTTCCGCCACTCCCAATCAGCACCTTTCATCACAAACTCCTCAACAGCTTCCCACCCCGAGCCAAGCAGCTCAAGCTCAAGCGGCTCAGCACAAACGTGTATATCAAGCTTGTATCCCCTGCCGCCGTCGCAAAGTGAGATGCGATCTAGGAAGCGTCGACAATCCACATGACCCCCCTTGTGTACGTTGCCGCCGCGAAAGTAAAGAATGCTTCTTCAGCGCAACCCGTCGCAAACGTAAAACCGACGACCCGGAGGGCAGCGACATCGATGAGTACATTCTGAGAAATGGGAGGAAGCGATTAAATACCAACGGAAGCCCACCGCCTCCGTTCATCGAGCGCCGCAATTATAGCAATGTGCCCTTGACCCCTGGTGGTTCTCACGGCCGTTCTCAGCCACTGCAAAGACCAGACAGGCGAGACGGGAGACATAGCGACTTTGGACCTGACGGCGACGGAAATCAGACTCTCGAGAACCTCGAAGCGCAGACTGTGATGCGCCGGAGCGTTTTCGGGCCTCATGATGCCCTAGACCTCTTATACAAAGCCGCCACGGATAGGTTCGTACTGCCCCTTCGATCCTTTCTCTTCAACGTGCGCGACCTTGTCTTCCATCAGCTCAAATGGACTAATCGTGCTGAAGCCCAGTTACAAATCATGAGCGCAAAGACAGCATGAGCGCAACTCAGCCTCCGCCGCCTCCAAACGTCGCCCATGACGGCCTACCTAGACACATCCCTCGCAGAGCTCCGCACATGAAAATGGAACAAGCAATTGACCCCGAACTCTCGCAACCAGAGCTGAGCGGGCAACCTGGGTATGCGGAGGCCATCGCAGCCTGGCAGCGGTTCCGTTTTGTACGAGCTGGATGGTTTACTGCCGTCGAAGCTATTGACTACATTGAGTAGTAAGATTCCCACACTACCCAACTCGGCATGATACACTAACGCAATATACCTAGCTACTACAAGTATCTATCACCACTGACACCAATATCGCCCCCGACATTTAGCAACCCTGCTTCTCATGTAACACTATTGTATGAAGAACCGATTTTAACAGTCACGCTATTGACGATTGCGTCACGATACCGACAAATGCCCGGGACAGGCGGCCATTGCCGCTCACACGCTATCCACGAGCAACTGTGGACGTATTTGCGAGGAATGATCGAGAGATGTCTTTGGGGACAGGAGGCATTTGGTGGGGGTTTCTGCGTACCGCCGTCAGCTGTGTTTGATGAAACCCAGACAAGCAGCACTGCCCCCTGGCGCGGACTCAGAAAAGGCAGCTTACGTACTTTGGGCACCATTGAATCCCTGATGATCCTTACTGAATGGCATCCTCGAGCTTTACACTTTCCCCCAACCGAGGCTACGGACGAGTTGGTGCTTCCTATCGACGAGGGGCTTATACCTGCTGCGATGGCCGAAGAAGACGCAGCTGGGGTGCTGGGGCAAAGTTTCGGTGGTAAGAGAATTGAAAGTTGGCTCGAACCCGCATGGAGGAGCGATCGAATGTGCTGGATGCTGTTGAGCACCGCCAATGGGTTGGCCTATGAGCTCGGCGTCTTCGACGATATTGAGGAAATGCTCAAGGATGATGCAATTATGCGACTAGAGTACAAAGAGGAGGCTTACCGACAACGAGCGTATCGTATCAAGCGCCTTCTTCTCATCTACACGACCCAGTTGGCCGGTCGTCTTGGGTGGACGAACATGGCACCCGATCACCTGCGGAAAAGCGACCCTGCCATCTCCAAGAAACGGCCAGTTTCTCATGAAGGCACAACTCCCGGCACGAACCCGTCGTCCCTGTCCAACGCCTTCAACTACGTGCCAGATCTGGAGCTTGACGACCAGATCATCCACTGCTGGGCAGGTATCAGTAATGCAATGCACTTGGGTAACGAGAAGCTCTTCCGCTCCCGAAAGCACACGACGCAGATCATCCAGAGCGGCAAATATGTTGATTTGTTGAGGGACTTTGAACCGTTGCTGCGGGATTGGTGGAGAGAGTTTGAGCTTTTCCGACTACCCCAGTACATTCGACACATTCTCACAATTGAATACGAATACGTGCGCATCTATATCAACTCGTTGTCACTCCAGGCTGTTGTCGAGCGGTGCACGAACCACGCAAACCACGCAAACAGCACGAGTAATGGTTCAGGCGTAGGCCAAACCGGCTCGGTGGCCGCCAACGGGCATCAACAACTCTCCCCGCAGACCATGATCAACTTCGGGAAGCTACCTCTCGGTCAACTGGGAGGTTTCACTTCTCACGACCAAGAGTATATCCGGGAAGTCGTGGAAGGGAGCCGCAATCTGCTGAGAACTGTTGTCGATGGCCTACTACCCGGAGACTATCTCAAGCACGCCCCGGTGAGAACATATTTCCGTATTATCAGCGGTGCCATGTTTCTCCTGAAGACATTTGCGCTGGGTGCTCCCCGGTCAGACGTCAAGATGAGCATCGAGCTCATGGATTCCACGGTCGAGGCGCTCCGCAACTGCGTCGTAGATGACGTCCATTTAGGAATCCGATTTGCCGATCTCCTCGAGTCTTTGACCAGTCGACTACGAAACCGCTTCATCCAGGCCCCAACGATGCAGCAAGCATCAGGAAAGGGTCAAAGCCCCGTCCCTGATGTCGGGAATGGGATGAATGTTCCTGGAGTGAATGGAGAAACGAGCGCAAATTGGGTCGGTGGACATGCCCAGAGACTCCGAGATGGGCTAAATGGGAACTGTAAGTTGAAGAACATGGTGAATGCTAAGCAAGCTAACATTCGCGCAAAGATCGACCGAATTCTCCATCCCAAGAACCGAACAACATCTCGGCGACTCCTTTCGACCTTTCAACTGGGAACTTCCCCTATCCAGGCAATGCTTCACTCGGCCCGTCGACACCCACGGCAGTCGAGAACAATGTATCGAACATGGACGTCAGTCTATTCGACGACTGGAACAACCAAGGCAACGAGATGTGGTATCTGCCACCGGGTCCTGCCTTTTTCCAGAATATGGAAAATTCATCCGTTGCCATGACGGCTGAGGGGGTTAATGTTGGTGGGCTTGATCTGCTCGAATACATGGCCATGGACCCATCTCAATTCCCCGGGCTGGACCCTTCAGCACCTTCATCAAACCCTTAGTGTGCCATTACTCCGAGCAAGCCAGGATTTTTTTTCTCTTTTCTTTTAATGTTTGCCATCCAGAGAAATCATCATGCTGGGCTTTACCGATGCCTTAGACCAGCATGATTTTCATACGTTCACGAGATTCAAGTGGCTCAGTTTAGCAAGAGCCGTTCGCACCACTGGACTTGTGTAGTTCATGTTTCATGTTTCATGTTTGTCTGTTTTTGATTCTGTTTATGCTGACAAAATGGTGTTTCGAGTTTTTGCGCCGGGCGGAAAAGTGATTTGATGGGTTGATCAGTAGAAAATGGCTTCAATGAGATATTCAAGATTCACAAAACACAGCACTCAAAAAGAGGGTAGAATGGGAGTTGAGTAGATGAGAAATAATTCCAATAACTTCAAAGCTGATTGTAAGCTGCAGATGTTCAGCTTCCATTGACTACAAGTCCTAATTGTTCGTTTGTCCACAACGGTAGCGGAACAGTTCCCTCTTGACCAACACCACAGAAACCGCCCTCTGCCGCCCACTCGGAACGCCTCTTGACTCCTAAGCGGGTGCATACTTGATCGAGTGCGTCGACAAACTCGTTTTGCAGCTTTTCTGTATGTCCCGAAGTCGGTGTAACACGGAGACGCTCTTGACCGACGGGCACAGAGGGGAAGTTGATGGGCTGTACATATATCTGATGCTCCTGGAGCAGCATGTCCGAGGCGGCTCTGGCAAGCTGGGCGTCAGAGATGAGAATCGGGATGATGTGGGATGGATTGGGAACTACGGGTATGTCTCGTTTGGCCAGTTCCTCCTTGACCATCCTCGTGTGTATCTGCTGGAGACGACGGTCGTGGTCGTTCTTCATGGCGTACTCGATGGAGGCCTGGGCACCTGCCATGACGGCCGGCGGGAGAGACGTGGTGAAGATGAAGCCCGGGGCGAGGGACCGGATGGTGTCGACCATGTTGGCGCTGGCGGCCATGTATCCGCCGAAGCAGCCGTACGACTTGCCGAGGGTGCTGGTTATGATGTCGACGCGGTCCATGACTGTGCCTCGCGGCCGGCCCTGCGCGTGAGCGTCCCAGTCCAGGTGCTCGGCCACGCCTCCCCCGCGGGGGCCGTACATGCCGACGGCGTGGACCTCGTCCAGGAAGGTCAGGGCGCCGTACTTGTCGGCGAGGTCGCAGATGGTCCTGATGGGCGCGACGGAGCCGCACATGCTGTAGACGGACTCGAAGGCGATGATCTTTGGCATGGACAGAGGTAGAGAGGCGAGCTTGGCTTCCAGGTCGGCCATGTCGTTGTGGCGGAAGACGAGCTTCCTGGCCCCCGAGTGCCGGATGCCCTGGATGATGGAGGCGTGGTTGAGGCTGTCGGACAGGAACACGACGTCGGGTATCCTGGCGCCCAGCGTCGACAAGCAGGCGTCGTTGGCCACGTAGCAGGAGCTGAAGACGAGGGCGGCCTCCTTGGCGTGCAAGCCGGCGACGGCGGCCTCGAGCGCGGCGGCGTGCTGGTTGTGCCCGGATATGTTGCGGCTGCCCCCGGACCCGACACCGTACTCGGCGAGAACCCGGGACACGGTGCCGACGACGGCCGGGTTGCGGCCCATGCCGAGGTAGTCGTTTGCGCACCAGACGGTGATGCGGCGGTGAGCGTCGTCGGCGTGGGCGCCGTGGGCGAGGGGGAACTCGTTGGCCAGGCGGTTGATGTTGTTGAAGTAGCGGTACGAGCCGTCCCTGCGCTTCTTGTCCAGCTCTGCGGTGCAAAAGTCGTCGTAGTTGAACTTGACTTCTGGTAGTGTGCTGGATGGAAGAGATGGCGAGGGATCATTGGGGATGGGCTTGGGATACAACATGGGGACTTTGGAGTGTTGGAGTCAGTTGGATGATCGTGTTCGGTCAGGGCTGAGGTAGGATGAACATTACCGTGCTCGTGGGGAGGAGTCGGAGGAGCATTGTCAACGACGACTCCTGTTTGGACCTGGCTGATGTGCAAGCCTGCTTCGCTGATTCTAGTCGTGCTTGAGATGGAACGAATAGTGTTGGTGGGACTCGAGTTGAAGATGTGAGAGGCACGTCGGAGACATATTTTAGGTAGAGTGTTTTTCGGAAACAGAAGCATCATGTTACTTTAGATGAGAGGTGTTGAAGCAACAAATTTGTGAGATTGGTTTCATTAGTTTGAATGATATAATCTCTTCCATATCATGAGTTGAACACGGACGGGTCCGAGTTCATAGTATACACTTTGGAGGATTATACCTAGTCGTCAAAGCTAGCTGACGAATAGGAATACATAATTCATTTCCCATAGTCACTTGCATAGTCCGAAACCCTTTCCTCCACGGCTACACAGATGCTTCCGAAGTTGACTCCCGACGGCGCCGTAGCACAACAGAAGAGTTGAATCATTTTCGTTCGAGGAAGCCATCTTGCGTCCTCGGGAGCATCTCGCCTACAGCGCAAGGCTCTGAATGAGTGTTTGCCTGTTCTCTGGATAGAGACAGGTCGGGATAGTCTAGAGTCATCACGACAACGGAAGTACACGATGCGTATGCTGCGTAACAAGAGGGATAAAAGGTACACGGAACGACAAAGGAGGAAGCACAAGACATTTTCCCCTGTCCCTTGGCGAATATAATCTTCCCGTCTCGTTTACACAGCATTTCCCCCCCGCGTTCCTGACGAATCCGAGAACATGTCATCCCGATGATGACGCCGTCAGACATTCCCCCAATGCCGCACAACTTTCAGAGGTGTCACAAGCCGGAATGTAGTTTAGAAGCCAAGATTCAGGGAACGAGGTTCCTTTGAGGCACAAGCTTTACTTCTTGCCTTTGATTGGACGACCCCTTGATTTAAAACTCCCGTGTCTACGTGGATGTTCTCTCCCGTGTCCTTGCCGTGTGGCCAGCTCATAGATGCTGTTCAACTCGCACAGCATAGTCACGTAATCGAATAGCTTCTTTGCGCCTTTATGTCTTTTGTGTGAGACATGTAGTTGGAATCATCTCCTACTGTCCCGGATGCGAAATCTACGTGTTTCCAAGTCCTCACTCGGTGAGACATCTCTTGTTAACCGGCCATCCATACCATCTATAACTTTTTCTCCAAGCAGCCAGACCATAGCAGTCCAAATCACCACCTCACTCACCCAAACATCGTACACTCGCATCGCCCAAGCTGAAAAAGAAGAGTTCTCACCAGCCATGACATCCCTTCACCATCACAGCCAGCCTCGCCTCCTCGTCGACGACATCTCGGCAGATCCAACCCCCCTGAACCCCCCTACCCCGCGCTCCAAGCACATCCTCGTCATCGGCGCCGGCGTCACCGGCCTCGTCACCGCCTGGCTCCTCCTCGACCAGGGCTTCCGCATCACCGTCATCGCCCACGACTGGCCCAGCTTCGGCGACGCTCCTCGCCTCACCTCCCAGGTCGCGGGCGCCCTCTGGGAGCTCCCACCCGCCGGCTGCGGACCCCAGGCCCTCCAGGGCAAGCTGGAGATGGTGCAGCGGTGGGCGCTCGAGAGCTTGGAGGTGTACCGCGCGCTCGCCGAGGACCCGGCGCTCGCGGCCGCGTTCGGCGTGCGCATGAGGATGTTTACGGCGTTTCACCTGAACAACATCGACGAGGACAAGATCAAGAGGGAAAAGGTTGAGCTCATCAAGGAGGTCAAGCTGGACGGCTTCTCCCGCGGCGCCCACCTCTTCGACAAGTACGGCGTCAACGTCGCCTCCCACGGCGGCCTCAAGGACTCGTACGAGCACCTCTCGCCCACCATCGACACCGACGTCTGCATGTCCTTCCTCCTGCGCCTCGTCCAGGCCAAAGGCGCCGCCCTCCGCACCGACACCGTCCACGGCGACCTCCTCCCGCAGGAGGGCCACCTCCTCGACATCTACGCCGCCGACGCCCTCGTCAACGCCGCGGGCGTGTGGGCAGGACGTCTCGCTGCCGACGACACCGTCTACCCGCTCCGCGGCGGCGTGCTGCGCCTCGTCAACGACGGCAGCGACTTCCCGCGCGTCGAAAACGCCATGGTGGTCTCCTCGGAGACCAAGACCGACGGCAACTTCCGCGACATGGCCTTCATCCTGCCGCGCGGCGACGACGTCCTCCTGCTGGGCTCCATCCTGCACCAGGACTCGTGGCTGCTCGACCTGACGCCCTCGTGCGAGCAGATCCGCGAGATGCGCAGCCGCTGCGAGGATCTGCTGCCCGCGCTCAAGAAGGGGAGGCTAGACGA
The DNA here is from genome assembly GCA_023509875.1 of Rugonectria rugulosa. Classification (NCBI taxonomy): domain Eukaryota; kingdom Fungi; phylum Ascomycota; class Sordariomycetes; order Hypocreales; family Nectriaceae; genus Rugonectria; species Rugonectria rugulosa. Next base: position 8,286 of record JALNIO010000712.1, on the reverse strand, counting down.
GCGGTATCCCCTCGCCCAGGGGCGCCGGCCCATGAGGTTGGACCACGTCCGCGTTGAGCGCGAGGGCAGGAAGACGCCCGGGGGCGGGCAGAGCAGGATCGTTCACGCGTACGGCCACGGGGGAGCTGGGTGGTCGTTTGCCTTTGGCTCCGCGAGGGACGTGGTTCGTTTGGTACAGAAGGTGGTCGAGGAAAGTGTTGGCAGCACGTCGGGCAAGGATCAGACAGTGAGCAAACTGTAAGCACCAGATGTCAAGTAAAGACGGGTTGGCTTGGTCACAACCTTTTGAGGACTTCATCTTTCACATTCCTCAACTAAGATATGCTACTTCTGTCCTGTTCCTCTCCAACTTTCTTGATATACACATCTCCACCAAGGCAACAATACATTATACAAGCATAGATTTCGACGATATCCAACCTTCCACCTTTGCTACCAAAAGTCAAAAACCATGCCACGCTTGATCCATTTTTTGACTCAGTAGAGTACAAGAAGAGAAGGGGGGGAGAAAGCTACTAAAAACTAGGGAAGTGTGTAATGCGAGGGGAAAACGAAAACTGATACGAGGGTTGCAAAGTAAAAACCGAGGACGCATTTTGTTTGAGTGAATCTGCCTAAAAGGGCTAGTAAAGTGTAGATGTGGTATGGTATCATGAATATACAGAGTCAAGGGAAATAATATGTCGCTGAGTGTGCGCATGTGATGAGATCCCGTCACAGACGACGAAGATCGTGGGTAAAATGAGTGTCGTAGAGTATTCGGAGGCAGAAGGGGACTTGAGCACCCTCCCTGTTACAGGCCGGTACGTAATTTCCCAATGTCGTGTAAAACTAATAGTGACAAGATAGAAAAGAACTCGAAAGTTTGTCTTAGGAGACAAGAAGGGAGGCCAGAATTGTGCCATGTCCACGCTGGTTGTGTGGGTAGACAAGACTGACAAACTGTATGAACAGGCGGAAGAATGTTCATCATTGTTAGGCTTAAAAGAAACACGCCGCAGTCGGCGCCTTGAGCAACGATGGAAAGCAACTCTTGCTCCGGAAAAGGGGATGATGATGGGCTTCGGCAAGTTGGTTCCACGGTCCATCCATCAACAGCTTAATGACCAAAGTTGGCGGCATGCTTGCGGTGGGCATCTTGCAGAACTACATATCAAGTCAGTCACATCCTCTCCGCAAGGGTTGATGCTATACTCACTGTTCAGGACCTTAATCTGTCCAGCTCGGTCCTCACATGCAACTTGAATACCGCTTCCCTCCATAAAGTCGAGGACAACGCTGTTGGGCAGTTCCTGGACCTCGACATCAGGGGGGTAAGGCTGGCGGAAATCACCCATGTGATAACGCTTGGTGCCTTGAGCAGCTCGACCGCTCTGTCCGGGGATGGCGCTGAGAATCAGGAAACCTTGAGCATCGAGGCACATGTTGCGTCGCTTCCAGAGAAGATTATCGGGGAACTGGACGTTGACATCGCCCATGTTGGCAACAATGCTGGCGTTGCCGGCTGTGGTAGCAGGTCGCACGGGTTCCGGAACGTCCTCCTCCGTAACGGTCGATGCAATACCAGAAGGTGCCGACATCTTACCTCGAGAACCGAGCCCGGAGAGTCGACGCATGAATCGGCTGGTTCGGGATTTCTTGTCGCTGTTGGATCTCTCCTCACTTGAAGCAGAGCCCTCAGTACCAGTGGGAGACAGAATGCTCTCACGGTCTTTGTTGAAAGACGACCGTCGACTGCTGATCGACAGACGATGGGTAAAGGATGTGTTTTGGTTGATGGAAGGCGGACGAGTGGGAGACCGCGATGCCGAGTGAGCACCAGGTGATAGCACCTCAGACGTAATGGAGGTCACTGACTTGCGACGCTCCTTGATGAAGTCCTTGACCACACTCAAAGAGGACCTCCTAGACTTGGCATCCGCGCTGGAGTCTTTGGACATGCGCCTCTCATGCAGCGTTTCTTTCTCCTTTTGTTCCAGAGCCACCGGGGTCCAGATAGGTTTCTGATGGTCAACCGAGAGTGGTGACTGCTTGAGCTCCAAGTGGCTAAACTCGGACGGGTCTTTGGGTGGCTCGACAGGCTTAGGCGTAGGTTGGGGAGCATCGCGAATGATCTTGGCAGTCACCGAAATAGCCTCAGGGCGTCCACGAGGAGCGCTTCCGGGCGAGGGTCCCTCACTGGTGGGTGGTTCGAACATGGACAGTCTGCTGGCTACCGACGTAGATCTATCACGCCGCGGTCGTCGAGCTGTCTCTGGTGATTCGTCCCGTGAGCCAGATGTCGAAGGAGGTGTTCGGCCAGACGGTCGGGCAAACGAGTTCGCCCGATCAACCACCGATGGTGATCTTGATGGCTCCCGACCTTGTCTAACTGAGAAGAAGGTTGAGGATGGCCGTTCCCGACTCGTCGTTCTGGCGACCACAGGTTCGTTCGGTGCGGCTGACAACTTCTCCAAAGCCTTGATGCGCTGCGAAATACTTGATCCCATATTCGACTTCTTGGCCATGTTAGGGCCAACAGGCTGCTGAGCCACCTTGTGCAGATACGCAGCGCCCGAGCTGACGGAGCGCGCAGAGCTCTGGCTCACATCACCAGGAGCCAGAAAGGTTCCGCGAACTGGGTTGGAGACAGTCCTCACAAAGTTGAGCGATCGCTCGCTCTTGGTTGGACTGGGAAACACGGGAGTGACGGGACTCTTCGAGACAATCATGGATTTGGCCTCCTGCACGGTGGCGCTCTGTAGTTCTTCCATCAGATCCTCGTCGTCGGAAAGGTTATCCAGCCTCGAGTCTGGCCGTGACAGGTCAGTACGGATAGGTTCGACCAACACTTTGCGTTTTGCCTTGATGTCAGACACGGCGTCGTCGGCAGACTTCTCTCCAGCTTGCTCGGTAATGATCACCGGGCTTCCCTCTCGTGTCTTGTTGGCGTCATCCCCAGACACTGTAGAAGTTTTAGCTGCAGATGAGGCAACCTGAGCTGGCAGGTTGGGTTCAGACACTGTCAATGTCGGAGCAGAGACCGCTGAGTTATCATGTGCGTCGCCCTTGTTGACTGCAACTGCATTCGCGTCCGTGTCTTTCCCCTCCTTGGCCTCCGTCGCGACTGGAATTCCACTTCCCGTGGCATCTTCGCCACTTGACAATGCCTGTGTCTCAGATGACCGAGAGGCTGGAATGCCGACCGTCTCAGCGTCTACCGCAGCAACCGATGCCTCATGGTTTATGTCAATCGACCGAATAATCGGTGCTGGCGCCGTCTCATCCTCGGCAGTGGCGCGAGACTCGGTTGTTTCTAAGGGAACATTCGCTGGCTTCGGGGCGGGGTCGGTCAGATCAAGCCGGTCCTCGTGGCTTTTGGCCTCATCATTAGCATCATCGCTCTTAGCATGTACAGTTTCGTCCGTAGATTCCGAGATTGAAGAAGCCTTGGTCGAGTTGTTTGGTTCTGAAGACGCCATGACAGGGCTCGCCGGGTGCGAGTCGGGTTGTGTCAAATCGGAAGCCTGATCTGTATTCATGGAAGAAGATGAAGCATCGAGACCAATTGCCGAATCAGCATTTGAAATTGACGGAGTTTCCAGTTCGTCGTCCGCTGCCGACCTGTCCTCTTCATTTTCCGCAATGGCAGCCTCCTCCATACTAGGGGTAGGTGAAAGGATGCCGGGCGACGGCGGGCCAGAAGGATCGACCGTCATATTCTTCTTTTTCTTCTTCTCGCGCAACTTCATGGCCTTCATCAGCCTAGCCTTCTCGGGCGATATGACTGCTTTGGTAGGTTGCGGCGAAGGCAAGATGGTTGCGTTGGTGGACATGCCTGAGCTCGTACCTGGTCGCGGGAAATCCTCTGGCGTAATGTCGTCTTCCTCGGGAATAGGCTGCGCGTCTGTCTCGATCGACTCTTCGTCGTCGTCCTTGTCGTCTTTTTTTCCTTTCTTGGAGCTCTTACCAAACATCTTCATGCCAGCAGGCATCTGAGAAACGGGACGGAATGTGCCAGCTGTGCGAGGTCGGCCGTTGACATCAAGTGAGGGACGAGGCCCCAGCTTCACTTTTGGTTTTCCGTAGTATGATGAATACAGATAATCTGGTCTGCCGGACTGAGAGGACAACCGCGGCGCGCCCTCACCTGTCTCGGGGGAACCAGGAGTCTCGTCAACACCGACAAAATTTGGAACGTCCGATGTGGAAGAAGCTGAGAACTTTCTCTGTTCGGGGGATGAAGCAAGGTCCGAGTTCAAAGTTACCGGGCCCGTTTGAGAATCTTTGTCGGATTTGGGCGTTTGCGGTCGCTCGTTTTCGTTACCCTCGTTACCCAGCGATTGACGTTTGGAGGCTCGCTGTTGCTGCTCCTCCTCTTCCTCCTCGGCAATCTCAACCAGGCGCCTTCGACGTATTGAGCTGCTAGCTGATGAGCTGGACCCAGACGCAGCATGAAGTGAGCATGCAGCTGATAATTTTGTATCCTTGAGGTCCTTGGCGACAGCGATATCGAAGGTCGTATCGTAAGGAGAGAATCGTTCGCAAACGGCATTAAAGTGGACGGCAACGCGAGCTGCAGAGGCCGGGCGGTGGTTAGCTTGCACAATCAGGGGCGAGGGGAGGGTCAACTCCAAATCGACGTGACGGACCTTGAATCAGACGAGAGCAATCTTCGGGGAGATATTTGATTAAAACATTTCTCCTACGATATCTCAAGAAGCCGTAGAGAGGGCTCGTCTCCTCATACCCTTCAATATTTTCGCGGACCTCTACAATGCCGCCGGAACCACGGCCGAGAAGCTCGACCTCATCGCGACTCGCATACTTGAGAAGGAACCTGTTTGGGTGCATGGTGCATTAGCAATGGACTTGACAAAAAAAAAGTGAACAAGATGACAATCATGTATCATACCATCCTCCAGGTTCTGAGGCTGCAGCCCCGTAGGCTTCCTGGACATTGGGATTGTCTAAGCCATTCAACGACATGGCGCCTCTTTGACAGCCAGATTCAAGGGGCGGCGGAAGAGAAGGAAAGAGCCAGGCCGCACGCAGGGTCTGGGGGCAGCGCACAAAAAGGAGTCTTCACGTGGCAGTATTAAAGGAATGACAAAAAGTTCGACGTTCACAAAGAGACATCGAACAGGAAACAAGAACAGCAAGAAACGGAATAAGATATGCTGGCCGCCGACAAGGGGAGGGGGAAAGGAAGGAGGGACAAGAAAGAAGTCGTCGTCGTCGGTCGAGATGGAGAGCAGCAGCAGCGGCAGCGGCAGCGGCAGCAGTGGCAGCTTTCAGTGCAGGGAGATGTTTAATTCGGGGGCACGATTCAAGGGAATTGGGGCGCCGGCTCCAGAGTGGATGCGTCGTTGGTGCGGGTCGAAATGGTCCGGTACCCAAGTGCGGCCCCTGCAAGCCCGAAGTCGTTGCAAGGTACCCGACCTGCACCTGCACCCAAAGGATTTCAGGGGGCACATGCGCAAATGTGCACATGTTTTGCGGTATTGTGCCGTGGTGATGCAGGAACCAGATGATGATCTACCTGTTTTGGGTATGTACTTGGAACTATTCCATTGTCTTTTCTCCTTCCTACCTACTCCGTACCGTACATTGTATCCGTACACTACACGCACCTATTGCCTTCCATATTCTTGGTAGGTTGATAAGGCAGTTGATGTAGGTTGACAGTTTCCTCTTCTGTCTGCCCACCTCCAACAAGAAAAAGGGACCTGGCCCCCCTTTCCCTTCTCCTGACATCTGCCCTCTCCCCCTCCCAGACGCATCTATACCAATCAACAAAGGGAGTCTCTTCTTTTCCCTTTCCCTTTATTTGCCACCAGAAGATGCTTCCACCAACTACCAAGGCTCCTCCCTCCAATTCATTCGTCTCTCGTTAAAGTTGCGACGGAATTACCGGATGTCCTTGTCCACCCAGACACACACGACACACACGACACACAGACGGCCACAGATCTCACGGGCTTCAAACAATGGAGACGACAAGTCAGGTAATGTATGCCTAACTAGATACGACCCGTCCTACGAGTGAGCAAAACTACGGGCAGACAAACGCCTCAATGATTTCATCAGAGGTCTCGCCCAAGTTAGAAAATTCGACAATGATGCAACAGGAACACAGCCGTTGATCCTGCCTGCTAGCAAACGGGCGACAAAGGCGTGTTCCTAACTCAGTCCGGGACGTGGGCTACATGCAATAGCGGCAGCTCAAGCCTCAGCTTTCCCGTCGCTGCCGTCGACGTCAAGTTAGTTAATGCACTACTGCATGTCTGGCTGTCAATTTGGTCCCTTATACTCCGTACATTCCCAGAGTTCAGCCCGCAGCTGAGCAGAGAGTGAACTATGCTACATGCATCTTGCTCGAACAAGGGAAAAGGTTGAATTGAAATGTTACGTGGTGGCGTCTCGATTTGCTTCTGACATTTTCCCCGAAAGGGCCATGCCGAGAATGGATCGGCCAGGACGAAACAACAAGTAAAGTTGATCACAGGAAGGGGAAGAGACGGCAAGGGATTTGGTAGGGGAGTTCCCTTGCGCCATTCACGGAAGGGAAAGCAAAAAAGCAAACAAAGATGGCACGACCCTAGCAAAGCTCCATGAAGAGAAATGGGGAAGGGGGCATCCGCTGGCTGGCGAGACACCAATGCAAATATCAGCTGGTTTATCCCCCCAGCTGAACGTACTCTGCATACGACGAATGTAACCCAAGGCTGGAGTTTGAGTCGTCTATTTTTCTTTCTTTTTTTCTTTTCTGCTTCTTTGCTTTTGAATGTTGCCCATTACCTGGTCGGTCATTCATCACCTCCGCACCTGATACATGCAAGCCAATCTGTATTTCAATTTCACGTCTCATCACATCCCGACTAACCCCTGGCCTCCCAAACGCTCTCTTTTCCTTACTGGGCTGGTCTATTTGTCTACTTTCCCGCGCCGGAGCAAGGGTCCTTTCATTGAAGCAGCAACGGCCAACCAGAAGGTTGCTCTCGGGACAGGGGTTATATTCATGAATGATACCCTCCCCACCGCTCGAATTTACTCTTGACAGGTCCATTATGAGTAGTCTACACAAGCAACACCAACATGTGTCTCGCACACAGACTCACCGGCCAATAGGCAATTTCAAAGTGCCATCCAGTGACGCCACACAGCCATGGCAGTGTCAACTTGACAACTTCTCATCCTCACCTTTCAGAGCCTAATCAGGGGGCATCATCCCAGGCGAGCCGAGCCCAGTCATGCCAGCTAAATTTACGTGAGCTAGTTAGTGCCTAAAGCCGCTCCACTAGAGAGCCCTCCCTTCCAATGTGGCCCCGCAATATCCTTCTTGGTCCTGGCCATGGCCGGCTCTGATATGAAGGTCGTCTTGCTTCTGGAGTTCAGTGCTTCGTATTTCAAGTACAGTAAAAATACTACAGTGTATAGAGATTCGATTAACTACTTTGTTTGAGTGGGAAACAATCAATCACTTACGATATCCGTCTTCATATTTACTATCAACCTCAACCACACCCGAGCTCCAACCACACATGACCTACCTACCTACTCTACAGGTACATATATGTATCCAGAAGCTGTTTACAAACGGGTTCACCTTGCACCCGGCTCTACGATCCTCTTCAAGCAAAGGAACTCCTTGAATCAGAGCTACTCTCGATACAGCTATTTACACGAAGCATCGGCAACTGCTCGCCTCCAAGTGGCAAAACCCAATCGTGCCTGAAATGGGTGTTGTAGATAACCTCAGAAGTGGCTTGTCGGCGTTCTGTTGACACAGGCACCAAGTGTTGAAACCGAGTAATGTCTACATTGGGGCGTTGCTGCTCTCGGCCTGCATTTACGTCTCACCTGGACGTTGTGCCTGAGCAGCAGATGCGTTGAGAACCGTGAGCCCGGTTGCTGGGAACGGAAGCCCATCCAACCTGGCTCTGCCATTGGCATCTCTCTCAGAAGCCATGGTTCAAGCCGCACACTGTTGTTGTTCTCGGAAAGCCCTGCCTGAATCTTTGAGAGTAAGGAGAACTTGGGCTTGAATCTTGATTACTCGGGGCATACTACTTGCCGTGACATTCAGGATCCCCCACGATGTCCAGATGAGCTGTTTACAAACGCTTCCACAACATGGCTCTCATCCACCATAAGGGCCAGTCACATCTACAAACATGCCCATGCCTCACTAAAACTAACAGAGCCGAGCACAAAAAAAAAAGAAACGCATTTCGTTTTTTCCCTTCAGGTTTAATTATCCTTTATTTCACCCACTCTCTAGCGTCACCATGGTTTGTTTCAAAA
>JALNIO010000711.1:39573-75627 GCA_023509875.1 Rugonectria rugulosa | reverse complement strand
CTGACACCATCTTATATCCACCAAAGACCAATCTCACCTACTCTTTAACTCCCGACCTCTAATCGACATCACGCACATTCCTGGGAAAGCCATCCCACAGAGGACTCGCAGTATGAGCAGAACACTTCGAAGCAAACAAGGATGCTGGACCTGCCGGCTCCGCAAGAAGAAATGCGACGAGCGTCATCCTCACTGTTCGACATGCGAATCGCTCCGCATCACTTGCTTCGGATATGGGCCGAAACCGGACTGGATGGATAATAGCGAAGAGGCGAGAGCCGTTGCGGCAGGTATCAAAGAGATCGTGAAACAGACGTCTGGACGTAAAGCTACGGCCCAGTCTTCCAGGCGCAATGTCCCTGTTGTCAAAATAGCACCCAAAGCTTTAGACAACGACGAGCAAAGCTCATCCTGCCGTTCTGATTCGAGCCTCCCACAGACGAGCGCTGCCACTACTGCATTAGAGGACGGTTCATCCCAAAACGACGGAATTTCCATGATGGAAGATGGATCCGATGTAGGTAGAGTCATTTCCGTTGAGCTCGTGAAAACTGACAATATTTAGGGTCCTCCATCATCTGCCCCTAACGATGAAATCGCCGGGTCGCTATTATCTATGCCTGCAGACGAATCCACCCTTATGATGCACTTCCTCGACAGTATATTCACCCTACAGTATCCTATGTATAGACCGGACATCAAGAGTGGAGGAAGGGGCTGGTTACTGAATCTTCTGCTCGGGTCGAAGCCTTTTTATCATGCTGCTTTGGCTCTCAGTGCATATCACCGCCGGACGGTGGGCTCTCTATCAAGCAGAAATCAAGTTGTGTCATTGGTCCAACAAGAGCAGCACCTCGAAATCGCCTTGAATGCGATGAAGGCGTCTGCGGAAAACTCATGCCAGAACAACGGGCTCGGCGTCGCCAGTACCGTCGTTCAGTTGATGTTTTTTGAGGTATGCCTCTGTTCAAGAATCTCTACAAACCATGCTGACATCTGGTGAAGCTCTTTACCGGTGACCACAACGCATGCTTGACCCATCTCCGTGCAGCTATAAACATGACACAGAAAGTCTTTGAAAGGAAAGACTTTGGACGGCTTGGCCTAGCCGAAGGAGCGTGGAATGCTGTACAAGACAACCTTCCTGTCCCAGAAGACGAAGCTGCAGCTGCACAACAGGTTACCAACTTTAGGTGCCTTACCGGTACGACGACTTGGCTTGATATTATATCATCCATCACCAGGGGCACTGCACCACAGCTACTGCCTTGTCATTCCAGAGTCATAGCCCCGATCTCCCAGACCAAGCTTGAAGATATCATGGGCTGTAAAAATTGGGTGATGCTTCAGATTGGTCACATTGCTGCGCTGCATGAGTGTCGTATCCAGGCTATAGCTCGAGGAGACTTTGATTGCGCCCAGCTCCAGCAAAGCGCACTTGAAATCACTATAAATATCCAGGGTGGCCTGACACAAGAAGCCATGGAGGACTTGAGTGTTTCCGAGCATAAGTCAACTCGGATGACAGATTCGATGGCAAAGGAGCATACAATCGTGACTTGCGTGTTTGCTCTCATGGCCTCAACCTATCTTCACTTGATCACTCATGGCTTCCAGCAGATGGAGATGTTGGATGAGACCATCACCAAAACGATGAGGATTTTCCAAACTGAGGCGACGAGGCGTCTTTTGCCAGCATTGGTGGCTCCTCTATATATCATGGGCGCTGTTGCACGGCAAGAAGAGAAGCCGTTCTTCCGGGAGATTCTGTCATCTCTGCCACTGGCAGACTCATCACTCAAACATAGGAAGAGGATTCTCCCGGTTCTAGAACAGATTTGGCGACAAAGGGAAAGGGTACATGGTCTTACATGGAAAGACAGTCTCGACCTTGCACAGGATATCTTGCTCGTCTAGACGGAAGCAGCATCTATACGCTCACTCTGCTTACGCTTGTCTCATCCGATCTTGCTTATCTGTCAACTTTGAACTGTTTAGTAATTGAGTATTTGATATTACAAAGACAATCAGCGGGCGGCTTCTCTCAACATCAAAAATTCCTCAGTGTGTGGAAATGAATCGCCAGGTGGAGCTATGGAAACTCGGCGGATGAGTGTATGATTGGTTCGATCCTGCGGTGTGCGCTGTGATTAGCTGTGATTTAGGCTCCCTTAAATGAGATCGGTGCACTTGATTTATAACCCTGCACTGCGCTCCTCTCATCAATTGCTAGCTGCGGGGGGTGAGATGGGCCCTGCGGTACGTCTTGTCATTGGCTACAGCTGCGCTTCCATTTATCATTCGTCTCTGGCGACGACATATTCAATAGCCCCTATTGTGTATAAAGAACAACAGAGCCGTTGCGTGTCTGGCAAAGAAGTTTTAAAGTATGTCTTCAACATTCCTATCCAGCTTTCTTTATCAGTATCTACCCCCTCCACCATGAAAAACATTGTTATCCTCGGAGGCTCTTATGCAGGAGTCAGTGCCGCGCATCGTCTTCTCAAGCAGAGTGGGAAGCTTCCAACCTTCAAAGTCATCCTTGTGACCCCAAATACTCATTTCTATTGGAATGTCGCTTCTCCCCGGGCTGTGATTCCAGGCGAGATTGCGGACGATGGGATTTTCCAACCCATCACCCCCGGCTTTGATCAATACCCATCCGACACGTTCGAATTTGTTCTCAGTACTGCCGAAATTTTCGATGCCGAAGCCAGGACTGTGACGACTTCTGGCTCCAGCGGGAGTAGGACGCTTAATTACGACTTTCTCATAATCGCCACTGGGTCCAGCTCCAAGGATGGCACACCATTCAAAGGGCTGGGTTCCACAGAAGACACGAGACAGACTCTCCATGACTACCAAGCACGAGTGAAGGAAGCCAAAACAATCGTCGTGGCCGGGGCTGGTGTTACGGGGGCCGAGGTTGCGGGAGAATTAGCGTATGAATTTGGAAAACAAAAGGAGATAATTCTCGTGAGTCAACATCTACTTGCAGCTAGCTACCAGGAGAGATAGTAGGCAGCTTTTCTAACCACTCATAGATCGCACGTGGACAAACAATCCTCGAGAGCAGTCCAGCCAGCGTATCAAAGCTTGCAACCAAGGACCTCCTCAGTCTTGGCGTGAGCTTGAAACTGCAGGAAACCATGACAGGATCAACACAGCTGCCGAATGGACGGCAAGAATTAACACTCTCAAGCGGGGAGAAGCTGACTGCGGACATGTACATTCCGACATTTGGCCTGGTCCCTAATACTTCATTTGTTCCTGCAAAATTTATCGATAAAACTGGAACAGTCGCTGTTGACGAGTATCTTCAAGTCAAAGGAGCAGGGCCGGTTTGGGCTATTGGCGATGTCTGCAGCACGGAGGGATCGCAGTACATGGCGTGTAACAGACAGTCAGCTCACGTCGCGAAGAACATCGGTCTCATACTGTCGGGCAAAACTCCCGTTTTATACAACCCGTGGGCATTCGGTACAGCAATCTTCTTCTGAAATCCTCAAAGCCTCGCTAACCATACCAGATGCCAAAGGCCTCCAGATTGGAAAGAAGGCTGGAACAGGCCACTTTGGATCATGGAGGATCCCGGGATTTGTCATCGTCTTTGCTCGAAAGAACTTGTTCATGGAGAGACTGGGTCCTACGGTAGATGGCTCTTTGTTTTGATCTCGCTAGGGAAAATACAGGCCGGACTCCTAGGTCTGTATGCAGTCCAGTTGCCAATTATAATAACACCCGCATCAGCTGAAATACAGATTGTGACGTACTATAGGTACTTCGTAGTCATCAATAAAGATATGCGCTTATCGTTGGGGGCTTCAAGCGTCTTCCGCCTTCATTTAGTCGTCTTGAGCTCTGTAGAGTTGTCTAGTCATGATAGGATCAATCGAAACTGATGGGTCGATACACCTTCTGGCATGCGACTGCAAGAAACTGTTCACGGAGTTGGTTTCTCAACGCCTCGAGCATGGAATCTCAAATCTCATCGTTGATTCTCATCATAGATTCGCCAGGTGGACAGATTGTTTTGGTGTCTTCGCTTGTCCAAGTCCATGTTTTGATCGTCGAACTCGATATTTACCAGATGTTTAAGGCCTTATCCTCCACCTCTTGAACTCATTAGGGATCTTTTTGACATAATGTCAGAACTTATTTCATAACTGCATCGACGAGAACCGGCTGGCCGTCTGATAGTGACTGTGCGGATAGACCGTGATGACTTGTTCGCGCTGTCGGTTCAGAGTCTCTACCCAAAGGTTCATCCTTCCCTGAGAAATCTCCTAAGTACTTCCATATCTCGTCGATTCGCGACGAGGATATATCTCAAAGCACGGCAGGATGAGGTCTCAACTCAGCGAGATATGGGAAAACAGCTGTTGTTTCCTATGGATGAAGGGAGCCGATCAGAATTAGACTATCCTATAGTCGATAGGTACTCAGAGAGAGATCAACGCCGAAATCCCCGGATTACAACTCCCTCTTCGGCTTGCAATCGGACAGACTTGTCCACTGTTTGACCCATCACGGAGACAGTTGACAAATCTGACGTATGGTGCAAATGGCTCTTCGAGTTCTGAGTCTTTCTAACCATATATCAGGGGCACTTCCGACGATAACCTTTTGGAATGGGCATGGCCAACAAGACTCAGACACCTACATGTGCTCACATATATCGTCCATGGGATCTACGGTCCTAGCTGAAATCCACTTGACGAGTATTTTAGTCAGTTCGCTGTGTATGACATCAAGTTTAAAATCGCCAAGATTATTCCTTTTGGTCGGGGCATCTCAAACTCTCAGTATCGCACAGAGCACGCAAGCAATGTTTCCCGGGTGTATCTCTAAATGCGTGAGTGTTGATCATCTACAAATTTGCATGTGCGAGCCAAAGTGATGCCATCATTTTACTCGTGGTTGGTTGGCTGATGGCGAAAGGACACTGACCGAGTGTCCTTTTGCCATCCAATCATGAAAGAGCACCCATGCCAACAGTGCTCTTTTGCCGCCCATCCTATCACAGGGGTGTAACAAGTTGTTTCAGTGTCCTTTTAGTTTTATCCAATCATCCGGGCGCCAACCTCCACTGTCCCGGCTACTGATGCCTCCAAGTTGCCTTACGGGCGCCTCACTGTCAGCTTGCGACCCAGGTTCGCCCTCTCCAGCATTTTAACTATAAAAGCGCCACGTTTCCCTACCTATGAAATCCAGTCTGTACCCCCAAAGACTCCAGCACACGATCTACAGAACCATCATCAGCCCAACCTGGAAACCACCTCCTTTTCGCTGTCGGCCTGTTGGCACCCACCTTCCAATCCAATCTCAGTCGCGATCTGCTACGCCAAAGCTGACGGCATTTTTCTTGCTCTTTCGTCCCTCTTGCGCAATTACCGAGATGGACGAGAACAAAAGGGCCATTTTGAATCCCCACCGAGACAAGATCCTAAACCTATACTTCGAGGAACGACGGACGCTCAAGGAAATCAAGGAGTACATTGAATCCGAGTATCGACTTCAAACAACGTAAGTCAATGTCCCCATCCTGCTTTTGCGCCGATCTGATGAACAGTTTTTAGTGAAAGACAATATAAATGGATTGTTAAAGCTGCAGGTCGATCAAAGAACATTCCCACCAAGGACTGGAATCAAATCATTGCCCGGGTGCAAAGTCGCCAGCAGGAGGGGAAAAAGAGTCTCGTCGTTTGGCAGGGTAAACCTATCGACCCGCAGAAGGTACAGCGGGAGCTACGCCGATGCAATCCCAAGCTGAGACCAAAGCCTCGTCTTTCTTGTATGTCGATCATTCTGTGGTGACAATCACTTATTGATAAGTCCCTAGCCGATTTTCAGGCGTCTTTTCAGGTTCAAACGGCCCCGGCATCTCGGTCACCTTCGCCTTATGACGCCGGACCTCCAACGACAGATGAAGAAGTTTTGACGGGTGAAAGGGAAGAGCACATGTCACTATATGTGCCCTCCTGTGCTCTATCAGAGAATGATCTTGGAGATATGCGAGTCCTCACTCGAAAGGCTTGTCTATTTGGGATCCCAACATTAGAATCTGGGGCCAGTCTTCTCTTTGGTACGCTTCACGCTAACGATACTCCCCAGCCTGTTTGTTGACATATTTTGACAGATGAGATTGATCATAGCTTTTCTTTATGGTTGAATGGCATGAGCAGCTCCGGGTGTGAAATCGAGCTCACCCGCAACACCATCAGATATTCCAAGAGCGCCTTTCTACACTGGGTCTTGGGAAGCTCTCGTTTCGATACTAGCGTCGGAAGAATTCGGAGATATACGAAAAACAGTGCCTGGATTCCCTACAACAACGAATGACTTAACAGTTTGTTCGAGAATTAGCCTCCTAAACATGGCCATCAACGCAATTCTCGCCAAAGGGATTTACTGCAAGAAACTCGTCTTCTGGTTCACGGAAAATTGCCAGCACGCACTCCTCCGTCAAATTTTTGGAAGCAGAAATGCCAGAGTTGTGTTCTTCGCATGGAACCTCATCAGCCTCTTTCAATACAGCTGGAGTGGCGACTGGGATGTGGATTGGAGTAAGCTCCACGATTCGGGAGTGGTGCCTGCTCTCACGCTCGCCAAATCAAATCTCGAAAGATCCACGCATGCGTACCACTTCCGGGATCATCAAGAACTTTTGCTCCTGGTTTTTATATTTTTGAACTGTGAAGACCTATTCTTACAGGGATTTGATGATTACATTCATACCCCGGATACCTCTGTAGGGTGGGGCTATCTCTCGCCTTACGCTATGCGTCATGGCAACTTGAGAATCGTTTCAGCAATCCTTGATGCTTCCCCATCGGCCTATCATTTGGTTCGTCAGTATTTGGAGCATCACTTCGAGTCAATTTCTCGCGGACGGAAACATGGATCTGGAGCTATTGTGCCAGCGCTTGTAGAGCGCGTTGCCGACCAGGGACGGTTGGATTATTTTACTGAATTTACTTCCCCATTCAGTGTAGCTGAATCATGCGCGCTCATTAGCTCCCCTGAGCTAGCCCGTTTTCTATTACCTTACGTTACGGATGACGATCTCAGCACCGAACTTCTCGAAATACTAGCAGGTCCTTCAAGTTCTGATCAACCCGTCAAGAACCTCGCCGGAGAGATGGCACTCTTAGGCGCTACTCGGTTCAAAAAGACCGAGCTCGTTGGCTTATTGCTGTGCCGTGAAGTCGATCCAGACTGTCCTCGGCTATGCGCGATGATTGAACTGTATGGTTCAGCCAGCGATGAATCTACTACAGCAGACAGTTCATCTGTGTATAGTTCAGCCAGCCATGAGTCTGTTTCATCAGACGTCTCATCTACTCAAAATATCGACTTTGAAGAGAGATTTAGAGCGTTCCGCACCAAAGACCTTCAACTTCCTCTCCATATTGCTCTTCGGAATGAAGATGAGGAGATTGTTATCTCCCTCCTCAAGTCAAATGCAACCATCGACGAAGTCTCCATGAACATTCTTTGGGGGTTGTTTCACGAAACTTCCAAATCGCAACTCCTACATAATATTCTCCCCGAACTTTTGAAGCCACATCATATCATTGTTACCGGACAACTACTTCTCCATGTCGCCATCTCGAGAGACGACTTAAACTCCATCAAGGAGCTCATTCAGTTGGGGGTTCAACTTAATACTCAACCTAGACTTTCCGCATTGGTTCCTACACGAGACTGCACGACCCCGCTCATAGGGGCACTCTGTTTCGGTAAGATCGAAACCGTTAAGCAGCTTTGGGCATTGGGTGCCCGATTCGCTCATAAACCACCTCTTGCAGGTAGTTTTGAAGCTTCCCATTTTTTGGACCTATCCATACCAGTCTCTCATATTCGTGAAAAACTCGACTTTCTTGTTCGCAAAGGAGCACGTCTCAGCATTCCTTGCGACATTGACGGCGTTTGTGAAGACGCTTTGGCACCTCTTCAGTCTCTTTTCTTGTCTAATAAAGTGCCAACATGGCTGCATACTTCTGACATTGTGGCATTGGTGGATTTTCTGGTGTCGTCTGGGTCAGATATCAATTGCTCCCGGTCATCTCGAGAGACTCCACTTCAACTTGCAGCTCGCAGCTGGCCTCTCGGTGTCCTTGAGTGTCTTGTCAATCACGGTGCCAACGTTCATCTTTCAAGGGGGCGTGATAGATTACCATCTCTTGCAGAAGCATGCAAAGATCCTGACTCACGGGAGAGGTTGGACAAAGTCAAATATCTGGTTCAAAACGGTGCACCAGTCAATCAGGCTGGAAAAAATGGACACACTGCGCTTTCTATGGCATGCGTCAAGGGGGATCTGGAATGTGTCCAGTTTTTATTGAAATCGGGAGCAGACACGAATCTACGAAGTGAAAACACTTGGAAAATGGTTTGGCCAGCATTGTCATGTACATCTCAAGAGATATGTATACAGGCAACACCACTTCAGCTCGCTTGCCGAGCCCGATGGACTACAGCTGCCCTGATTCAATGTCTCGTTGACAATGGTGCCGATGTCAATGCCGAACCCCGTCCTATGACAGCGCTTCAGTACGCGGTCCATCAAGGCAACTTCAATGTCACGCTTTGTCTTTTGGAAAATGAAGCTAACTTGAAGACCTCTAGCCGTGACACTGGCTATGGGGATGCTCTGGCGATTGACTTTGCCGCAGATGACGGGCACGTTGATATCGTCAAATTACTTGTGAATGCTAGCAAACCAGAGGATCTTCTAGAGAACGAATTGGACCACGCGATCTTGTTGGCAAAAGGGGGTGGAGCGTATGATATCCTGGATTATCTTGAGCGTACGATGAAAGAGCTTCGAAATAATCGCCCGAGCGAGTGCAATGCACAAGTTCCAGTGGACTTGGAATTATAATATACGGTACTTTTTTTTTGTTGTTCCTGCTAAATTGATATCTTGAGTTCTTTTAATTGTGCTCCTTCTATTGCATCCCCGTTATAAATTACCTGGTGAAAAGAGCTATAAAGACGCATTTAATTTACCCAGAATACTACAATGCTGCTTCAAAAACCATGTTCACTACAAAGAGGCCATATACTCCATTTTTAGATTGCATAATGAATCAGATTGGTCAGTCTCAACTTCCTTTTGGGTGTCATAAGCCCTGTAGATAATTCCGCAAGTCCGAAAACATAACACACGTACTTCTCAACCAATATGACCTGGCGTTAGGTTCGTTAGGCTCTTTGTCACATCAGGCTGAATATACTCCCTTCCCTCGCTCCTCTGTCTGCAACAACTCTACTTTGAGCAACTGCCTCAGTCTAGTAGCTATCTTCTCAATTCTTCACCGAGACCATCCGAATTTGTCAGACGGTTATACTCATCTCGCCTCAACTGCAGCGGCCAGCAGCTCTCGTGTTTTCTGCTATTTTAACTGACAGGCGCAAGACCATGGTTCTCTAGTTTGATGTTTAAACTAACTATTTGCACCCTCTTTGAAAGAAATCACATGTCGTCTTCCTGGCCGACTTGTAAATGACACTTACTATGATAGTATCAATGAATTTATAGTTGAAGCACTACATAAATTTAAGAATCAGAGACTAGGATAAACTGGATAGAGGGCCAAAGCAAGTAATCGAAAATGAGTAGAATGAACTTGGTAAGATATTTCCACATGAACACCTAATAATATGATATACTCCTTGTCTACTACTAAGTCAAGTTGCATCCCGTTACCGTCGTGGGATAGCCACTTCAACTTTTAGAGGAAAACCGCCACCAGCCTGTAGCTTACATTGAATTGGTGGTGTGTTTTGAAGGCAGTCTGAGCCTTCTCTGCAGTCGTTCAGTGGTGAAAACCAGTAAGAGCTTCAAGAACCCCCGTCCAGCTCCCAGTCGACTCCTACCGGCAAAGGTGAGTCGGCATGAGTGCGCACGCGTGCATAGGGATGATTAAAGACTCACCGGTTCTTTAGCTGGTCGTTCATTCTCAGACGGTAACGTTGAATCTGGCTATCTAAATTTAACATAGAGCTATAGCTCTCGGCAGCTCTTGGATTTGACATCATGGAAATAATCGGTTTCAGAGGCCCTCGTTTAGAGGGTTCCCATGGAACATACGAAGAGAGGTACCAAATCCAAAACATTATGCTCTATTCACAAAATGGAAGATGTGCTGGGAGTTGACAATCTCTTCAGTCCTGAGCAGCAGCAGCCTTAAGTTCTTCACGTTGAACCTTTGATGCGATTATCTTTTCGAGTGTTTGATGTGTCGATAGCAAGGTACCATCTCCTGTGGTTGTATGGTACGGCGAGTTGGTCGGCTTCTCCGGCGCAACCCTGACGACGTAGTTCTTAGGCTGGTCGTCCACGACCAGACGCAACAGATCGGGTCGTGAATAGTGTCCCACGCAATCCGTCATTGTTTTCGCATAGTCGATCTTGTCTAGATTAATGTCGCAGTAGATGAGCCCATCGTAGTTGGGATCCGTCGGTTCCGTAAGTTGGCGTCCATCGGGGCCAAAGACAGCAGCACGGCCTCCTCCTCCACTCAGCATAAAGCTAGCCGCGTCTGCGCTCCCTTGGCCTTCGCTGTTCAAGCGAATTCCTTCTGCGGAGAGAGGTTGGTTGGTGCAGAGGACGTAGGCGCAGCCTTCGAGTGCATACATGCGGCTTGCCGTTAACTCGTTGGCCTCTGAGAATACAGACCATGGCTCGATTCCCCCGTTGTATTGGCCGTTGAACGGCCAAGCTGCAATATGGACTTCTTCTCCCTGAGCGTATGTATGGTATTTGAGAAGAGGCTGGAAATGTTCTGATAGTCTATTAGTATGAGCTAGGCTATGATGTAAAGGATGTGCACATACCCCAACAGTTCAACATTCCAATTTTCCCCAGTGGAGTGTCAGCCACAGTTGTCAGAGAATCACCTGTGGCATCGCCGAATAGAGTCCTCTCCACATGCGTAGGCTTCGTTTTGCGACGGTGCAGAAGAATGTTACCATCTGGCCCAATGAGAACTTGGGCCAAGTAGAGGCTCGCCCCAACTCGTTCGCTAAAACCGAAAACGACGTAGATGGAGTTGTCGGCGGCCGCCTTGCGTATCTCCAGCATTTCATCGCCGTAAGCTGACATGCTATTCTGCATGTACTTCTGGACTAACGGAATGTTTTCCTTGAAGTTTCCAGACCAGAGAAAATTGGGATACCCTGGAATCCAAACTTCAGAGAACGCGATCAGCGAGGCCCCGTTGATATGGGCTTCTTGGATGAGCCCAACTGATTTCTCAATTCCAGCGGCCTTGTTGAACCAGCAAGGCTCTGATTGGCAGACGGCAGCTTTCCATTGGCGAATCGACATGATGGAATCAAAAATCGAACAGTTGCTTCCAAACAAGAAGATGATATGACTGTAGAAGTTGAAAATTCTTGAAATGAGTTGATGACAGCTCTGTTATCAAGAGATCGAATTATGACGCTGGGTAACCCTCTTTATACTCGATCCAAACCATGAATACGAGCTCGTTTGTGCCAGTTTGATCAGGTTGCCACGTGAGCTACATCCGATTCACAGTTACTCGCACTTCAGATTAGACTTATCTATCTGTTTACGTGATTTAATAGCTTGGCGAGTCTTGCAAGCTACATGCTACATGCAACCCATACCGAGACTATGAGTCGCCCTGTTGGAGCAGGCATGACTCATGCCAGCAGTGCATATCCGTTATCTCCTTATCCAACTCTGGTATCAGTCGTAATGCCTATAGCCACGGGTAAGCAGTACCCAGATTGCTTCCGGGAACTGCTTTGCCGGATAGCCCCACCAAACCCCAGATGCTGCACAACCATACACTTCAGATCAGTGGGACGATACTCGCTACATATCGAAAAAAGATTCATAGCAATGTTATCTTAGCTTCGCTAGTGATAATTGTAAAACAAAAGTCATTGTGGGACTGGTTAGCTCAAGTCGAGACCACGCACTGAGGTCTAGACGCTTTTGGTGACACTGATCGACTGCTTATCCGGCAAAGCAGTTGCCTAGACGTCACTGGTTTCACCATCATCTTATTAAATGTCTTGCCATTTCCGAGTGAAATTTCAGCTTCACTAAAGTCTTGTGAATATCACGCTTGATCCGTTTGTCCCCTAAGCTGCACACGGCCAGAGGACAGTATCATGGACGAACCACACAGCTCCGCGTACAACACCTGGGTAAAGCAATCCTACCAATATCATGCAAATCAGTCACTGATTGTACTCGTAGGTTGTCCTCTTCGTGGCAATCGGCAGCATAACGTATGGATACTGCTCTTCCATCATTGGAACCACGCTCGGACAGCCCAGCTTCGTAGAGTATTTCTCTCTCTATTCGGACAATCGAACGGACGCAGTCACCGGGGCATTCAACGGGCTGTTCCAAGCCGGTGGTCTCTTTGGTGCTCTGTCAACTACTTTGATGGCGGATCAATTGGGCAGACGGAAAACGATTCTCGTTGGGTCTCTTTTCGCCATCGTCGGAGGCGCACTGCAGACTGGTTCAGTCCACATCGGCATGTTTATGGTTGCTCGCCTCTTGACTGGCATTGGTATTGGTGAGAAATCAATCCTCAATGACTCAGCAGGATAGAAGTCGTCTGACAATTAAACAGGCAACCTTGTAATCGTCGTGCCCCTCTGGCAGAGCGAAGTTGCTCCTCCCGTCTCACGAGGGTTTCTCGTTGGAATGCATGGTAAGTCAACCCATTTTCCCAATTCAAGGCTACATAATCTTAATCCGTATACCAGGCGTCTTTATTCTATGTGGCTATTCTCTTGCCAGTTGGATGGGAGTTGCATTCTCCTTTGTCCAGGTGGCTGGTGCACAATGGAGAATTCCCCTTGCCATTCAGATCATTCCGCCGGGTATACTTCTTAGCGGCGTCATGAGCATGCCCGAGTCACCACGATGGCGTACGTATAACTTTGCGTGGGGTAGAATAAGCGGACTGATTGTGAATTATAGTCATTCAGCATGAACGATTAGAAGAGGCAATGAGAACCTTGTACAAGCTTCATGGGTCTGGTGCCGAGGACGGCGAAGGCAGCCCAGCTGAACGTGAATACGAACAGATCCGACGACGCCTGGAAATTGACAGTATACTTCCAAGTTCGTGGATGGCAATACTCAAGGTTCCTCAATACAGAAAGCGAGCTGTGATTGGATTTTTGACAATGTTTTGCGCGCAGTGTACTGGGACCCAGATCATCAACAGTAACATCCCCCTCTACTCCTCCATTCCTTTTTTCAGTCTTACTGACCACACTATGATGTAGACTATGGCCCAAGCCTATACGCATCAATGGGATTCGATTCCACCAGACAACTCCTCATCACAGCTGGCTGGATCTCCGTTGGCATTTTCTCCAACTATGCTAGTGCACTACTCTTGGATCGCATCGGTCGCATCACATTGCTAGGTACATACATTTCAGTTAAAGTTAAAGTCATAGCTAACTTGGTCATTTAAAGCAATTGGTTTCACCGGATGTGTCGTAGCACTCATGCTGGAGGGAGTCATGGTAGCCTTGTACCAAGGCAGTACCAACCAAGCTGGGATTGGAGCCGCCGTCTTCTTTCTGTTTTTGCACATCGTGTTGTAAGTTTGGCCCTACTAAAAAACTGTCAGTAACTCACAATTTGGGTACAGTTACGGTGGTTGCATCGATGCTACCACGTACGTCTACGTAACTGAGATTTGGCCCATGCATATTCGATCGAAAGGTAGTGCTTTGGCGACCACTGGACTATTCACATCATCTTTGATCCTACAGACAGTCTCTCCTACTGCTTTTTCCAAGATTGGCTGGCGATACTACATGGTGTTCATGAGTATCTCTATCCTTTCTATAGCTATATCGTGGAAGTTCTTCCCCGAGGTAAGTTCCTTCATTTTAGAATAACAGGTGGGGTAAACATTGCTGACCGTTTCCTAGACGAAGGGACTTGCCCTAGAGGAAATCGGAATATTGTTCCATGATGATGAAGGCATGATTCTTGATGCTCAAACAGATGGGTCTGTAGCTCAGAAAGAGTTTAAAGAAGATCAAAGCCAATCAGCGAAGGATGGTATTTCCAAAGAGGTCGTGACAGTCTGAGGGACAACCAGGTCATTCTATAGCCTTACAGCGACTAATAGTACAGCAAGATTAGACGCAACCATCCTGTAATCTAATATCCTAAGTCCAAGATCGGGAAGATGAAGTTAGACTACGTATCTTAGAACCGGACAGCCTTCTACTGAAGAACAATACAATCCTTCAGGTAAGGGTGGATTAGGAGTCCAGGATTTCGTTTGACTTAGAGACTGTTTTCTCGTTGATCAGTTGCATCACTTTGAATTCACACTTATTCGTAATATGTCGGAGTTAATAAGCAAATATGATACAAACTCTGGTTTGGCTCACATCAGCGAAATCCGTTTTAGCAAGCTAATACCGTATAGTCCTACCTAATCCTGAGCGCCTGCCCACAGATGATTACTGAAAGAAGTGTAAACCAGTGCTTTCCGCTTCCTGGGTTTCTGCACTTGTATCGAGATATGTCGACGAGGCAGTCGGGTCCAGTTGCTCATAAAAGTACGAGCCGCCAGAATTCGGAAACCAGCTAAACATATCATTCCCATGGACACCTTGAACCGTAGATAGGTTTAAGTGTGCAGCTGATTCCTGAGATATAGCTTGGGGTAGCTCATCTTGGTCCCTTACATTGTTGAAGACTGGGCACTGTATCTTCCAGGCTTGAGCAATGTTTCTCAGAGCCAAAAGTGCCCTCGTGCTCCAAGCCCATGCAGTCTCCATGTCTTTCAGACTTTCAACGCAGACGCCCAACCCTTTGAGTGACCTATCACGCCTGGTCTCACCGTTGGCGGACGCGTCAACCAAGAAGACTATCGCAGCAGTGAAGGCACAGTGAACGGTCGAAATCACTGCGGTCCGCTGGATACCGTTGCATCAGCCACAAACTTCCTAAAGAGAAAATGCTTCAGGTTCAAGGCTCACCAGTCCATGCGTCTTCTTTTGCCATCGAAGAATATTTGCAATGGCATCCGCGGCATTCCGACATGCTTCAGTATGCGAGTCGTCGTCTTTGAGACCGCCGGAGACGTTTCCGTCGAATAGTTGAGTGCCCTGTAGGAATGGCCTGTGGAGTAGTATAGTGACTACGTGATACTGCAAACTACGGGATGTTAGATGATATTGATCCCAATCGATTGTGCACTTACTGCAGCTGATACACGTGGGGGAGTGCAATTGTGTTCCCAACACTGGGCGACTTGGGAAGACGCAGCTGACTTGGAAGAGAGCTGTAGAAGAGTGCGAGCCGCACATGGGCTCTTGACGCAGACTCTACTCTCTCATCAACACCGATAGACTGATCGGGCGAGTATCTAGCCACTTTTAGCATGAATCGAGCAGCGAGTTTTGTGGTGCACTCACATAGAATCGAGGACTTCTGTGACTTCTGTAAACATGTGGTGAGTGTATGTGGCAACACTCACACAGCGACAACTCATGGGTTCCAGCTCGCTACCACCGTTGTCCCAAAGTGTAAACTCATCTTCGGAGTCCAATGAAGGCATTTTAGCTGTTACGTCCCTTTCTTGGATCATAGATGGTCTACCCAATCCAATATTAAACAATCTGTGTTGTGTTAGGTTTACTAACTTGCAATAGAAGTTAGGTAGACCTACTTATCGAGCATATACACTCCCCACCATGTTGCTTGTCGATGCTCAACTTCTTCAGCTGTCAACAACCCGTCGGCAATGCAATGAGAGCAGTCCACATGGAGACCTAGATTCAAGGCCATCCTTGTAGCCATGCCACAGTATATGAAACCAAGAGCTTCCTTGTCCCGGGCAGTCTCGCACAGAGACAGTATCAGAACGGCTTGTACGGTAGTTGTTGTAGGGGCCTCAATCTCATGCTGTAGCATAATTTTGATGTGGGCTAGAAACTGGTCACCGGCCGTGTTCGGATCTCCTTGGGCATTTCGCAGGTCGGGTCGATCCGAATATCGGGATGCGAGAGCATAAATTGCTGTGACGAGTAATGGAGAATGGTAACGACCAAAACCGTCAGCGCCATGGGCAGCTAGACTAGATGTGAATAGTCTGCGTGATACGAAATATTGCCACTGGTTCTGCCATCGCCAGAATAGACCAAATAAGTGCAATTGAAGCTCTTCGCTTACGTTGAGAGGCTTCAGCTGAGTTGTGGCTGCCTTGAAGCCTTCAATCTGTATGTCTCTAGACGACTTTTGGCTCAGCATAGCCGTCTGCAGCAGGTTCAAATTGCTCCGTGACCCAAAGTATCTCACTTCGCCGCCGTCGGAGATTTGAAACTTGCCAATAATATCGACAATTTCATCAATTGGGTTGGGAGAAGCTGCTTCCAAAGGATGAGCATGTGGTGTAATATCCAAAGGCTCGCTCAATAGGTTCGGAATGGTTTGTGTTGCTCCTGGATTTTGCACGGGCGCAGTTGCACGAGCCAGTTGCTTCTCGAGAGTTGCTATTCTTGCTTCGAGTGCTTTTACGTAGTTTTTACTAGGTGGTCTGAGAAAGTGGTCAACTTATTGCTTACGTAGATACTTGACTGTGCGAGTGACAACGTACTTGCGTTTATTTTCGGTGAAGTGGTATACACATTCTTGGTCTCGATAGCTACATGCTGAGCATTGGACAGGGTTTCCGTCGCACTTAAACACTGAGCTTGGAAACAGTTTAACCGAAGTGCGTAAATGGTGGCTTACCTTTGTTTTCTTGTCTCGACAACCTAAGCACGCCGTCGAGATGCGCTGGCGTGGTTTTGGGCCAGGCTCAGCCATCTAGTCGTATGAGCCTCTCGGCCAGGGATGTATTTATTGACCAAGAGCCGGAGGTAGATAAACAGAGGTGATTCAAAATAGCTTCTGCGATGAGAAAATCCTTTGTAATGCCGAGCTAGGGATGGAATGAAATGACGGTGGCTAGTAGGCCTGAGAATGGGGAGCCCGTACATGCACCGCCGGCGGTGCAAATAAGATCATGTGACTCGTGCACCCCTGGTACAAACAAGACCAGTACCTCTTAACAGCATGCTCCCGGCATACCCTATAGCAGGCTTCTAGCATGGCTTTTGCCGCCTTTTAAAGCAGCTTTCACGGTAGCCTGAGATTTCCACCGGAAGCAGTCCGTGACTTTGATCGAGATCATTTACGAGACACATCCGAGGGAGAGTTCTTCTTCTCTTGCTAGGAATGGCGTGATTTGGGTAAATAAGCAATGAACACTAATCAATACCTCACTTCTACTATCCCCATTCCCTAGACATGCCATGAATCATGGCAATGTTGGTGGGGACTCTTCCGCAGCCGACCAAGGCATGACCCCATGCCTTAGCAGCTCTTTTTGGACTGATGGCCCGCCCGACGTGTAAGCGTAATCTCAGCTTGTCATATGACGCCTGGAGTTTAGCTCTACATCTTTGGGCTCCTTCACTCACGTCAATGTTCTGCACTGGCATCTCACCCATGCGGTCTTGTGCCTACCTTAGGAGACATACATAGCGGTTTAAATGCTTTATTTTTTTATGTATTCTATGCTAAGTGATCTTCCTTCTGAACGGTCGCAGTAGTTAAATATCTCGACGGATTTACTTGACTCGTCTATGGTAAGATACGATGTTGAACGTACACCAGCATTCCCAAATCGATGACAACCGGTAAGATATACACGGATAGAAGCAACAGGCCTATATTTGAAGACAAAGCAAAATTTCCGATTCAAATCTTACCTCGATCAAGAAATTGAACAGGAACATCTACGATTCTGCTTCGCAAGTACTCGGCAAGGTTCTTCCCGAGAACATCATAACTCGAGTTGGCACCCACCCCACGATCCAAGTGATCCTTGAGCAAGAAGTGCACCGCTGATGACCTTTAGTTTTTAATCAGACAGAAATAGTTTGCAAACACGTACCCCAAATGTTTGGAAGCTCAAAACGAAACATGGGCTTTCCTGAATCATCCTCACCCAGTAGCTGCCTCAGTCGATCTATTGTCAAGAGGCTGCGAAGCCAATCCCATTCGTCAGCGTGTCGTACAAAGAACCCGACGTTTGAGTCAGAGCCCTTGTCACCAGATCGGGCGTGGACCACATATCCCAAAGGCGCTCGAACAGTCGGTCCCAGTTCTCCTAAGTCGACAGGGTCACAAGTCTCGTAGCTCATCTGATCCTGCACATAATCTTCTGTGTCGGTGGGATGAGCTACCAAAATCTCTTCATCTTTGAACGGAAGGTGGCATTTATGGACCAAGCGACTTTGCGGGATGAGAGTCACCCAGTACTCAAAGTACGGCTTTGGAATGCCCTGCCGGGTGTCCATGGCAAATGTGGCGCCCGGATAACCCTGCATGATGTTGTTCATAATTGGATTGAGAAAGCGACCGGGCGCAAGATCCGCCTCACATTTTGCTTGCGCAAATATTCGAAAATCAACGGTGGCCGAGTCTTGGCTCGTTGGATCCGCCGGGCATTTTCCATTTGTGCGAAACTTGAGGCAGTGATATTTCGTTTCATCCAAGGCAGAGCGAATTTGACGCCCCAAGAATTGTGCTTTCTCCTCAATATCAAGCCCACAGAGAAAGTAATGGACCTCGGCTTGGAATCCCCCACGGGCAGTAAGGCCAACTTTTGTCGTCGGTGGAGGTTTGCGACTCTCAACGTTCGAAACAGAGCTGCAATTAATTAGATCCCGAATATGTCATCACTTGAAAGATAAGGTGAGACTTACACTCGATCAATGCCTGCCTCTTCTATCTTGATTTGGTCCAGGACTGCAACAACATCACTGTGGTAGTAAAGAGGGCCCTGGATCTCATAAAGGAGTTGGGCTTTGCAAGTATCAACGGTGACCATACCACCGCTGTCCCGCTCCTTGGTGATATAAAACTCTCCGTCGATCGAGATTTCGGCGATGGGGAAGCCAATGTCAGTAGACATTTGAGGCAAGAATTTGAATCCCGAGAAATTGCCACCCGTAACATAGGTTGAGCACTCGATCAGGTGGCCAGCAACCAAAGCATGCGCAAGCTGGCGGTAGTCTTCGCGTCTCCAGCCATAGTGGTAGGCGGCACAGGCTATGGCAGGTGAAGCGTCTGCTACACGGCCGCAGATGACAATATCTGCACCGCCGTTGAAGGCCTCAACGATGCCCCAGGAGCCGAGATAGCACTGGGCATAGATGGGTTCGAATTCCCAAGCCGACAGCCTCTGACCTGGACCTCGTCAAAATGTGAACGTCATGCTTCTCATTTGAAGGACTCACCAGTAGTCAAACTCTTAAAGTCTGCACCGTTCTTCACGTCTTCTTGGATGATGTCCAACACTTCATCGCCACTAATCCAGGCGACTTTGAGGTCCATGGCCCGAGACTCTACCATGCCAGTCAGAACCGCGCAAAGCTTTTGCGCGTCACTTGCGCCCGCGTTGACAGCGATCTTGATGTTCTTGGAAGCTATGAATGGAAGAGCCGGCTCAATACCCTCGAGAAAAGCAGTCTCGTATTCGGCAGACGCACCGTTGCTGTTGATCTTACCAGCTGCCCTAACGGTCATGTTCATCTCAGACATCCAATCACCTACAATGAACTGGACGTCTTCATGTTTTGCAAGCCTCTCGAACCCATGTCGACGGTCAGTCACCGCGCCAGAGGCCGAAGCAATTCGAACCAAGGAATTCTTCATTATGATAAGACCAGGACAAAAGCAACAACGATGAGGATACACCTAGTTATAAAATCTGGAATACACCCCATCATATATAGTCTCTCGGCATCGCAAAACCTCACAACACATGCTAGGCGTGATTGAGGCTCAGCGTCGTGCCAGTGTCATTAGTCATGTCAAGGAACGGGTAGACAGGCCCACTGAGGAACACCTTCGAGAATCAAGATAAGACTGGCATGACTCATGGCTTATATGGAGCCCTTTGGGCTATTTCTTTGTCATGTCCCTCAGACTAGCGGCCTGTCAAACTCCAAACAAAACCTTCTCATTCGATTGGCTCTCGCTGCCTACTAACTTACGACATCTGCATGGCAGGTCGTGCTCTCCTGTTGATCTGTCCACCTGCCATGACATCGCATACGTCTGCGTCTAATTCTCCCCACACTCGTTCTGCGAAGAAGCGGGTTCGCCTTGTGTCGGCCCTGACAGAAGCTCAAGTTCAACAAAAGCGTGCCGTTGACAAGCGGGCTCAGCGTGCCCTCCGACAACGAAGAAAAGACTCTGCCGCTGATCTCGAGCAACAGGTTATCCAACTCCAGCAAAGATGTGACCAGAAAGATCGAGAAATTGAACTGCTTCGGGAACAGAACAAGGATCTTCAGCATTGTCTGGCGGAAATAACGGTTCTTAGTACGAGAGTTGCTGAGCATTCAGAAACCCATGTGATTGCAACTGACGTTACTGGTACGCCTTGTTGTGTCTTGAGGTATAGGATTAATAACTTACTGGCCTTGGTTAGAGTCGTCCTCCATTGCATGTTTTCCAGATGATATACCGAGCAACAACGCCCCATCAAGTTCCTCAACTTCAACAGGTCCAGATACAACTACTCAAATATGCGAGGCAAACTCGTTTCCACCAAACGCGCAAGTACTGGGTAGAGCCTTGTCAACGCAGCATCGGTTGCTCAATACTGGTAACGTAGAAAGCTGGGATAGGAGTGGAAGTCCTTGTGGAGTTCCATGCAATGAAACCACTTCGATTTACAGCCATCCGTCGAAAGGTTCAGGACCTCAACTGAGCAATTCGCCCGCGTCGGCTGATTGTCAGTCATCAAGCAATCGTTGCTCTAGTAATCCAGGTGCCGCAGACAACACATTCCCGAAAGACCTTGTGGCTTTACCTCCATTCATCACTGACCAGCAAAGTAATTTGGGGTTGAAAGCCGCGCATACTGCCTTACCCGTTCATCTACCGCCAACCTGCCCCTTGGATCATATACTTCTTGATCTTCTCGATTCCAGAAGGAAGCTGCTTTCTAACGGAACTTCCATCGAAGTTGTCTTTGGGCCATGTAAGCCTGACGTACGGGCTATCATTAACAACGAGAAAGTTAATTCTCTGCATCCCATGAGCGCTGTCATATCCAAGATCTTGTCAACTTTTCCCGGCTTCCACCAGACCGAGAAACTTGCTTTCTTTTACATCATGTCTTTGACTATGAAGGTGACAACTCTCCCACAGCCAAAGTGAAAAGAATCGCGCTGACGTATTATTCAGTGGCAAGCATGTCCAACGAGGGAAAATTATCGTGCGATGCCTCCGTGGATACGGCCGACTATAACACAAATAATAACACCCCATCCTATATGGATAGATAACATCCCCTGGTATGCACACAAGTACACATAATTTATCCTATCTAATACTACGAACAGGCCAGACATGCGGGATATTTTAATCGACAAAATAGAGAAGATGTCACATCCAATATTCTCCCCTCACTTCTCTTCAGGTATCAGCGTCAACTGGCCGTTCGATAGCCTTGATGCTGTCTCGAGTAGACAAGACGGGGCCACATTGCACGCACTCTTCGAGAAGCATGTTCGGAATTTGAGAAATTGGACAATGTCGTCCAATTTTGTTCATAAATTTCCCATCATGGCTCAAACGATGGATTCTTGACCTCGGCTGAGCCTTAGGGCCATGTTCGAAAGCCGATCCGGCCACAGAGTGAGGTTCAGAGCTGTTTTCAATATATTGCATGTAGTTAGTAATGAGCCTTGATGATTAATACAAACGTTTGTTGCCCTCCACTTAACATTATTGATCCCTCCTTGTAGCTGTCATTTTACCCCATTACACCGCCTACCTAACCAGTGGTTTCCAATCAGGTGCATGATTATAGCTTGTCAGATCACAACCATTATCATCTCAATCCTCGCTCCGAATCATTATGTATTGTCCAACTTGTGACAGAATCATTGACATCTGCGCAGCTCCTTTCGAAGAATGGGATGATGACATCCTCGGAGATGTGTCGGACATTGTCCATAGTAGCTGCGTTCATGCCAACTCCCTCCGCAGGGCTTGCAACTTTGACCAACCGTTGGAGGCATTTCCGGACCTCCAACTGGGGTTGAAAAAAGAGGCAAAACAGACCGCTACTCGTTTCGGATTGGCGCACGAGACTCCATATGGTGACATTATTTTCGACAATACCTCATCAACGGCAACGGAACTCGTCCTGCGGAGTGACCAGCCTGGCCATCCGGGACGCGCTGTCCTTCCCGACCGAGAGTGGATTGACCTCGATATCATGAGAAACTGGATCTCGCTGTGCAAAACTCACCATCAAGACAAATGCCATGAGCCGCGCTGGTTGAAAGGAGTTGAAGCAGCCAGACCGGAGTTTCTGATTGACGTTGTGGACTCTTGCATTGTCACCTCCCCTTCCCAAGGCACATCATACGTTGCCCTGTCATACACATGGGGACTTGGCCGTAACCTCAAGAACACCAAAGCCACAACCCACAACCTGCAAAAGCCAGGCGCTTTCAACTTGCCACATTTTGCTGCTCAGCTCCCTGAGACTATTCGAAATACAATGGACCTTGTGGAAAGTCTTGGTGAGCGATATCTCTGGGTTGATGCCCTATGCATCATTCAGGATGATCCGAACAGCCTGAGCCGAAACTTGAATCAGATGCAGCTTTTGTATGCCAATTCAACATTCAACATCATGGCCTCGGCTGGTTGTGGTGCCGAGTTTGGTCTTCGTGGTGTTCATGGTGTCTCCAAGCCGAGAAACCTCGAAATGAGGGTGTACCCTCTGGCCAATGGCGAGACCTTGTGCGCGAAACCTCTGCCGTTGGATCCGACATCAGGTACCAAGTATTCCTACCATCAACGAGGGTGGACCTTTCAGGAGTGGCTCTTTTCTCGGCGGCGGCTGATTTTCACTGACAGTCTCCTGGAATGGGAATGTCAATGTGCGCACTGGCTAGAACATATGAAACCTGATCCTCAAGTTGACAAGCATTGGGAGGCGCGACCTCGGGGACATGAATTGAAACTTACACCGTCACCAAGTATATGGGACTTTCTTCCTGTGGTTTCTCAGTTCAATACCAAAGCCCTGACCATTGCGGAAGATGCGCCAAGAGCGTTCGCAGGTATTCAAGCCATGCTTCACAGAGTACATCCTGGCGGTCTACTATTTGGACTATCCGAGTTCTTCTTCGAGGTGTTCCTATCTTGGTCCAGCCTTTACTCTGACGTGGAAAGGCGCGGATCGGACCCGAGTGCGACATTTAGAGAAGGACTTCCAAGTTGGTCGTGGCTGGGCTGGCAAGGCGACATCGATTTCCCATACGATAATGAATTCAGATTGACGCAGCCTTGGCATTCCCACGAGCAAAAGGTTGGGTTTCGAGAGCCCATCACAAAATGGTTTTGTGCAGGCTCACCGGCCTCTAAGATCAAAAGGAGGGTTAGATCAGAGTGGCACAAGTATAAACTTGGGTCTTTATCTGATTCGAGCTCACAGTCGCTGTTGAAAGGCTGGTCTAGGCAGCCCTATAGTCAGGAAAGCGAGCCTTATGATTTCATTCCATCAGGGGGAACAAAACAATCGTATGTGTACATACACGAAACAAATGTTCAACAGCATCTTCGATATCAAGTTCCTGTGCTCGAGTGGGCAGACACACCAACTCTGAGTGAGCAGATGCAATACCTATCTTGTACGACAAGTCGGGCGCGCTGCATGATGACTCCCGAGATGCAAGCTTCTAGGGTCAATGATTATCCTCGTCGTATTCATATCCAGGACCAAAACAAGAATACTGTGGTATCGCTGACCCTCCCCAATGCAAAGTCGGCAGCAGCCTTCGTCGACCGGACCTCACGGCCTAGATCACTGGAACTAGTGGCGTTTGCAAAGGGTTGGTCGACCTGGCTTGGGAACGACATCGTGACAAAATCTCAAGAGAAGGATCACCACAGTAAAGAGAGTAAGCTAAATACTCACGGCGTCTTCTCTTTACTAAAGCTGATAGGTCAACAGGTGAAGAAATCTCGGTGATAGTACCCGGTACAGATGCACGAGACTGTTATTTCGTTCTTTGGGTGGAAACAGTCAACAACGTATCATACCGCCTGGCAACTGGTGAGGCGTTGGAGACTTGGTGGGAAGCTCATAGAGAATTGAGGCTTTCTGAAGTGATCCTCGGGTAGGGGTACGCGACAGAATAAATGAGGGTATAGGTGCAAATGACTTTTAGATTGTGGCTCATTGGTTTACTGGTTCCTGATGATTTGCTCAGCTACCCATCTGAAACAAGGAAAACTAGCTATAGTCACTTGATGAGCTGATCAGCGACATTGCGTACCTCTGAAGATGGTCACAAGTGTTTGGAATGACATCACAGAATGAATGGTCTCGGTCTCTCTACGACCCCGCAAAACTAATATCCGTTGATACTGAATCGTGTTATCTCTTTTCACCGAGACTTCCAATGAGCGAGGGCTTATTCAGGTTAAGCCATGCCCCTGAAGCTATAATAGTAGCAGAGTAGCTGCCACTGTCCCCACCATCTTAGCTCAAGGATATCAATTACCCGGATGTGAGCGGGGACGTAGCTTATCAGACCAATCACGGCAAAGGAGATATTCTTTTCAAATACATCTAGTCAAGGCACTTACGATATGTATCTGCTACTTAGGTTTCGGAATCGGAAAGGTATCACGCTTTCCGCTTGGAAGAAAGAGTCGGATATTAGAGAAGCGGATAACATACTGATCTGTCTGGTGGGCTTGTCCGAAGACAATGATGCAACGGATAGAGTAAAGGTTCAGGTTTATTGTCCAAGGAAAATAGTATATAATAGCCGTAAGTATCCTAGGATACCATAAGAGGGCCTCGTCA
Source organism: Rugonectria rugulosa (assembly GCA_023509875.1). Lineage (NCBI taxonomy): Eukaryota > Fungi > Ascomycota > Sordariomycetes > Hypocreales > Nectriaceae > Rugonectria > Rugonectria rugulosa. The sequence goes on along the minus strand of JALNIO010000711.1, from coordinate 50,689 downwards.
CAATCTCTGTACTTTGTACTGCAAAAATGCTTCGAACACGTTTTCCTACAGCTCATCATTTCACTGTCTCCATCTTCGGGTGTCAGTATCATGCTGATTCCCCTAGTGACACCAAGCTCAAACTCATCCACGATTTCGAAGGCCTCATTAAGAAGGCAGCTATTCATGTCGAAGAGCTCGAGCAAAACGATCTGCCCTCCAAGATATGGATGAGCTATTGGGCCTCGCCACAGTCATTCAAGGCTTGGTGGCAGAGTCCCGACATCGCGTCCTTCTGGAACAATCTGCCGGATGATGCTGGCTTCTGGAGGGAGACAATTAGTCTGCCTGCGACAAGATCCATGTACGAATCAAACGGGCAGCACCCCTCAGGCTTTGGACACTGTGGAGAGCTCATTCCTCTGACTGAGAAGACCGGCTACTGGGGAGCATACCGTTCAAGGATGACCCCCGACTCGCCTGAAGATAAATTTGAATCACCCTTGGAATCTTTGCCTGAGCCACGGCCACTGACAGAGAAGATTCGACATGGCAGAGTCAGGATGACGAAGTTTCCTGACAACATTTGCTTTGTGGTGGAAGGACAGGACTACAGCGCGATGCCTGAGAAAGAACGCGACTACTGGAATGAGAATTTTGATGGTCTCGCTAAGCAGTGGATTACCAATGTGGTCACTGGCGGAGCAGCAAAGGGCATGCTCTCACCGAGAGCCTGTCACGGTTTCGCTGGCAACAAGATGTTGGGGTCAAGCGTCAACGGTGTCAACGGTGTCAAGGACATCTCAAACGGCACTACAAATGGACATGGAATTTTCCCCGGTCTGGACTATATACGCCAGGTCCAGATTCTCTTTTGGCTGGACATGGCCAAGATGGAACACATGGGCAGATGGGACAAGGTCCATGTGAAACTTCGACGGGAGTTTCTTACAGCATATGGGCCTGGAGGAGCGATGGAAGGAGGTGACTTGTTGCTCTGGGTTGATCTCGGAGTTTTGAAGGGGAATGAGATTGATGCCGAGTACATTGGTTGTTACGACGCAACTGGGTTCATGGCCTATGACGACCATCCTCATTTTGCGAGCGAAGCCGGTAGTCTTGCAGGATTGCCGGCTTTCTTTGACAAACCCATCGAATCAAAACCTATTGAATGGTAGATATACATATCCGTAATGCCTTGTCGATCAATCGAGATAGACCCATTCTTGTTGATAAACTCCTCCTGAACCCCTGGAGACCCAACCACCCAAGCCCCCCATCCCTTGAAGCCCCTCTCTGGCCTGTTTCCCCGCACCCTCAATCAAACTAGCAACCAATAAAAGAAGCTATTTCCATATCAGAGTTCACCGACACTGCGGTTAGTGGGAAGTTCTAGCTGAATCAGGCCTCCGTCTCGGTGGTCGTGCGCGTAAGCTGGAACTCGGCTCTTATCTAAGCCATTACCCCGCCAAGAGAGCTTCCCGTGGGTTCATTTGTCCTTAATTTTACAATGACATCAACCAGAACGATCCCATCGTGAATGTCAATCGCTCCCGAGTTCAATGTCGTCCGTTACTGACTCCGCCAGTCGAGGGAGGAAGAGGATCACCCTCGCGTGTAATGGCTGCCGGGCCAAGCGGACCAAGGTGAGCTTGATCCTACGAGCATGGGCATGGATCAGGCATCCCTGATCTTGCTTTCCTACGTCATGCGACCATAGCTTCTGACCAAACGTGTCTCCGCAGTGTGATGGGCATCAACCTAGATGCAGCGCGTGCGACTACCGCCAACAAGACTGCGAATATACGCAGGAGGAGAGTAAGAGGAAGTAAGCAATACCATTTCGAAACGCATCACGTGCAAACTGACTGGCCCAGGCGACCCAGTAACGCGTACATATTGGCTCTCGAAGCGCGAATCGAGAGCCTTGAGAAGAGACTTGCGCTCGCGCTCGCGTCGCAACCAGCCGCTTCCTCGAATGATTCAAATCACAATGATTATTGTGAAAGAGAGGAGAGAATCCCTGTGATTCCAGAACCCTCCAAAACTTCCCCGCCATCTGATACACCAGATTCCAAAGAATCGGTGGATGAGCTTACAGACGCGCTTGGATGTTTCACGTTGGGCGATGCTGGAGAGCTTCGATACTTTGGAGCAGCCAGCAACTTTACCATTCTTCAGAACCACCACTCCCTGAAAGTGGCCTCCTCCATCGAGGCACGGAACCGTGGGATTGCTGCAGCTCGGCAGATGCCAGGGTTCTTTGAGCCTTCTGATGAACTCCGGGATCATCTGCTTACCTTTTTCTGGAGATGGCAAAACTCATGGCAGTATCTCGTATCCCGGGAATCCTTCGTGCTCGATCTGTATGTTGAAAAGACCGGCCGATTTTGCACTCCTTTGCTCTTGACGGCGATGCTTGCACTCGCCTCCCGCTACTCATCCAGGCCAGAACTCAGAACAGATCCCAATGATGCAAACACTTCTGGGGAGATATTCGTGGCCCAAGCCAAGACGATGCTTCATTACGAGTATGAAGCTCCTACGACATCGACTGTTCAAGCGACCGCTTTGCTTGGGTTGTACTGGGCATCCGTTGACAAAGAAGGTCTCGGATTCATGTACATCGGCATGGCTACACGAATGGCTATGAACCTGGGATTGCAGACTGACTGCACGTCCTTTGCAGCAAAGGGACTTGTTTCTGAAGCAGATGTTGAGGCTCGCAACATTGCATTTTGGGGATTATATGTACTAGATAAGTACGCGAAGTCTACACAATAATGGGGGTAATGCTAACCTGGCTCTTTCAGATTGTATTGTCTTGGAATGGGGAGACCTGCCAGCATCCAGGAGTACAACATCACAACGGCAAAACCAAAGGTGCAAGATCTCCCCGTGTCTCTGCTGTCGGAAGAACAGTTGAGGATTTCGCAGCCACATCCAACTTCGCATATCACGGAAAATGTCATGCAAATGTGTGAGCTTCTAATTATAACCTCAGAGACAATCGATCAATTGTGCGTCAGATCGTATTGCTAGTACTAAACTCCCTAGCTAATGAACGATAGGTATGCTCAGCGCTCAGAGTGGACCGACAAGGAAAAGGAGGACCGGGTTATGAGGACGCATATTCGATCAGTCCGATTCTTTGATAAACTTCCGAAATCACTCAAGATTTCCGAGTCAAGCTTGCAGCCCTCGCCGCCATATGTCTACCAGCTCCAGTGAGGCATTCTCTTTCTTCATTCTTAAGTGACTACTGCTTACAAAACATAGTCTCCAGTATCATCATTCGATTTTGCTACTTCATCGACCGTTCTTCAAAATGCTTTACCAAGGTCGTAATGGCATCGACTACGACCCAGAGGGAAAGGATATCCATTCTCGGTCTTGCAGAACTTCTGCAGTGAAGATTGCCAAGATTCTCCGTATATACAGGAACAACTATACTAATGTGAGTTTTTGGTCTTGGATACTCTTACTTTTCATTAACTAACACTACGAAAAAGCGATGCATGCCAATTTCAGCCGTTCATCCAACCTTCACAGCAGCCATCATACATCTCCTCCATCTCAAGATGACAGGAACAGTCGGGCGAGCTGAGGCACTTCGATACCTTGATATCTGCATCAAGAGCCTCTACGGGATGAATGTCAACTGGGACTGGGCCAACAGGTCTATTCGAGCAATTCGGTCTTTGGCGGCGGATTGGGAGGTTGATATTTCCATGCCTAATTCAGAGAATGACGTTGATGAGGAGAACCTGCGACAGTATAAGCTATATGAGAAGAGCTCTCCGCCTGGTGAGAAGGAAGAAGTGTTAAACGATGGTACTGATCAGCCACTTGTTGGGGAAACATTTGATGAGCTGTTGAATGCGTGGACGTATGACCAGAACCTATCGCTCATGCCGTTCAACTTCTTCGACGATCTTTAAATGAAGTCTGCAGGGCTAGATACCTATTTCTCAAAAGTTGAATGACAAGTTTTAGCGTTTGTGAAATACGCAGCTCATCAATGTAGTGGTGCGAACCTTGATGGTTAATGAAACACCAGCAATGACTTCTGCAAAGCTCTCAGCACCAGTTAAGTTAGGAGCATTAACCCGATGTGAATAAGAGAAGGCTTAGAATCTGTATTAGCTGTAGTAATCGCATGATAAAGGATAAAAGGCAGGCCACCCTCGTAACTTGCTTGGATAAATACAATGGGTGACAAATATCCGGATATGTGGGTTCGGTCCGGAAGGCCGCGCTGAGGTTGCAATGGGGTAAATAGTACCCGGACGATCCTATAACCAGATCGTCAACCTGTCAACGCGTGACTCTGACGGATGTCCATTATCCAGATAAATGACAATCTAATCATCACGATAAGCGCAAGAAGACAATACCAAGAGGGGAAAGCAACATATCACTTAGATACTAAGTTGTAATAGTAAAGGTGGTAGTTGTTCAGCCAATAATATCGCAGATAGCTACGGATGCTTTGCCGATGTCCCTTGCATGCGTCTTCCAGTCTTATCATAGTATTCAGCGTCCATTTAACCGCTGAAATGAACTATAAAGGCAATGAATTCTCCCAAGCTGTTGCATTTCAGAATTCGATCTATCAACAATTCAACACATCCAATCACAACTCTCAACAACTAATACTTTAATACCAACATCATGTCTCGCAAGCTCAAGATCGCCGCTGTCCAGGCTGAGCCTGTCTGGAACGATCTCCAGGGTGGTGTCGAAAAGGTCATCTCCTACATCAAGGAAGCTGGCAGCAACGGAGCCAACGTCGTCGGCTTTCCCGAGGTTTTCATCCCGGGTTACCCATGGTTAGTTGCCTTCTCCCGTGTATGTTTGAGAAGATTATTGACCTTACAAGGAGCATTTGGCAAAACTCGGTGTTCGAAAATGTGCCCTTTATGAACGAGTACTTTGAGAACTCGCTGGAGAGGGAGTCCAAGGAGATGGAGAGCATCCAGGCTGCTGTCCGCGAGGCTGGCGTGTTTGTTGTTCTCGGGTACAGCGAGCGATACCGAGGATCGCTATACATTTCACAGGTGAGTATCGGGCAATTACCTATCGTTTTCACATTGGATCTATACTTATATACTATATCTTCAAGTCCTTCATTGACCCCACCGGTACTATTGTCCACCACCGTCGCAAGATCAAGCCCACTCACGTCGAGCGCGCCTACTGGGGCGATGGTCAGGCCGATTCCCTCAAGGCCGTTGTCGATTCTCCCTTTGGAAAGATTGGAGGCTTGAACTGCTGGGAGCACACGCAGCCTCTCCTGCGCTACTACCAGTACTCCCAGGACGTGGATATCCACGTCGCAAGCTGGCCCCTGATCTGGGAGGCCCCCGAGGGCAAGCCCTGGCCCTACCACATCACCGGTACCGCGAGCAACAAGTTCTCTCAGGTCATGGCCATGGAGGGCGCCTGCTTCGTCATGACCTGCACCGAGATCTTGACCGAGAAGGGAAAGGCCAACACTCAGCTGTCCGAGATGACTTCTGGATCTTGGGGCAAGACTCCAGGAGGAGGGTTCACCATGATCTACGGACCAGACGGATCTGAGTTGGCTGAGCCTCTTGGCGTGGGCGAGGAGGGCATTGTCTACGCGGAGATTGATCTTGCCGACAGGGCCAAGGCGAAGCAGAACCTCGATGTTGTTGGACACTATTCTCGACCTGATCTATTGAGCTTGAAGGTTACCTCCAAGGCTGCCACCCCCGTTCACTTTTCGGAGTAGATTGAGGGTTTGACATCTTGCTCTACATAGTCTTGACAAATATACAATTTATTATATCACAGAGCATATATCCTAACATCACTTGTTACCAATACCCGTGAGTCCGGCCATATAATAAGTAAAATGCCCAGGCACAATCCAAGACACCCCGACAATGACACTGCCCTCGATATAGAGCATTCCCAGCAACCAGCGAGCACATACGACCATACCCACTGTACAGCTCGGGGTCCCGTCCGCTTCCCCCTAGATAAGCCAGTGAGGGGCCGATTAGTAGTTGGGTCGGTGACGACCAGCGAATACCGGCTGTTGTATGTTTTTGTCTTTTTTCTTTATTACTTTTGCTAGGGTATCTGGTTTGTTGTCTCTTTTTGCTCCTGTCATTCTTGGACGTTGTTCTTGGAAAGGTGGATCCTCCAATGGGGACTTAATAGCGGGGTGAAAGGAGTGTTGTAGTAAATTGACACGTACCCTGGAGCATCGGCGCCAGCATCAACATTAAAGATCCTACTCCTCGGGCTCTTAGAGAGCATTGCTAGGGGAGCCTTTTCACTTGATCTCGCTATCGCTACAGTTTGAATTTTATAATGAGATACCTACAGGTCGATTTAGTTGGTACTTTTCTTACCTATTTTTAACAAGATCGGGTCCAATTTGCGTGAACCATTTTTCGGAGCTGGGATGTTAGTTACTACAGCCTTCTTAAAACTGTCAAAGAAGGTGCGCGAGGTTTTTAATCCTCAAGTAGGTACCTAGTTTAGCAAGACTTGGAATCTTAGCAATATTACCCCGTAAATATGGACGCTTTACAATGTCACGTTAATTTTAAAGCGGCATCTTACATTCATCTATTATGAGTACAACTCGTCACTGCATACATCATCGTCCCAAACTCATCCACTCGTTCCACCCATTTATCTACCCTACGGCTTCTCTCCTCAAGGCCTTGCTCGTCAAGCCCTTCCGGCACAGGCCAAAGCTCATCAATCCGAAAGTCATCCTCAGGCCACTCTGTTAGGTGGACATTGTACGTCGTCTCCCAGTCGCGCCGAAAATTGGCCTGCCAAAGAGTTTTGCTCGATGGAGCTGGCAACCCATGTAGCTCAATACCGAGATACGTCGGAAGGCCGTCTTCGGCCAACAGAAGGCTGTCGAAGAGGTACATGGTGAAGAGAGTTCGTCTTTTGGCCTCGGCTGTAATCCAGGCTTCCCATTGGGGACGCTCACGACGGCATTCCGCTCCGCATACGAGCCCGCACTTGCTGCTCGAAGATGCAAGGTCTTGCAAGTTCATTATCGCCTGTCGGAGGAATGATTGGGATCCCCGACTTAGCTTAAAGAATAAAACCATGGAGTAAATGAGATATGCCTGGAATGCCGCAAGTAAGGTCATACTATCGTACGTCCCATGCCCATCGTAGAGACTGCTCATCTCTCTTTCTAGTACCTCTGCGGCAACTCGTTCACTATCTGGAAAAGGCTTTTCGCAAATGCGGACGAGACTTAGGCAAGTTGAGAGCGGCGCCCTTGACGTTGCGTCTGTCATTTGTAATGAGTGCACAAATGGTGGGATTCCACGACCTTGTACAGTTGTGGATGTGTATGACTTGAGGATGCGATGGATGAAGAGTGTGACCCCGCGAGGATACGCTTTGATCTTTTGTTTGGGATCTGGGATATAGGAATTGAGCCAGCGATTCTTGATGTCGTCCGGATTGATGGGGCAGATGAGATCCAAGTTGGAAAAGGTAAGGGTCGGTGATTTTGTCGGTGATGGTTGAGGGTTGTTATTCGCATGTGAGTTTAGGGAGCTGGAAGCGATCGAGTCTACCATCGCAGAAGTAATGATCAGGTTACTGCTGTCCATGGAAGGCGTTAAGCGGGTTTGCTCATTGAAAGTATTTGCTCCCTCAAGGAGCTCGTCATTCGGCGTCAACGGTAGTCGACTGGAAGAAAAACGGGTGTCGATCGTGGACATGGGACTGGAAAAAGTTGTTTCACTCGTATCTTCATCTTGAGTCGCCGAGGCTTGAGGATAGACGCAAGGAAGACGTTTGGACACGCATCGAGCGCAGCCCTGGATTTTTCGGTCACATTTCGCCTTGGCCGCTGAGCAGCGCTGGCAATTCTTCTGCCGAGACGTGGCGTATCGCCCTGCTTTCATGACCATTTGGACTGTCAAAAGAATGAGAGCTTGAAGGTATACCAGCGAATGACGGGGTAGAGAGCTCGATAGACAGTTTTTCGCTTCGAGAATGTGCGAAACAGACCAGACGAGACGAGTTGCGCGCCGCGGACTTGACTCGACGGACTTGACTCATGACGAAATGGTTTCTGAGCTGAGCCCCGCATGTCGGAGTTCAGACCTCAACTCCGGTATACTTGCGAGGAGACTGTCCGACGATATAATCCCTTTTCCCTGAGAACAAAACCCAGAGGGTTTATTCTGGACAACCTTTTCCTTTTCTCAATTGTTACCCTTAATATGGCGAACTATACAAACGGAGTGGCCTCAGATTTCGGCAAGAACTTTGCCGTTCTGAACCTGGATTTGATGACAATTCTCATCGACCAGGTCAAGAACACCACTGAAGGCCCGCCATTCATCTCAAGCTGCGGCCGCTGGAACGCTGCCGTTCACCGCAAAGAGCCCCGACCCTTAACAATTTTCACGACGCTTTATTTTACGAACGAGACGCAACCAGAACTTAAGAAATATTCCCCTTTTGGAAAATTGATTGCAGGATTCGGTGCCTTTACCAAAGGGTCTGAGGCGGTGCAAATTAGCCCCGAGTTCCAGGTCGACGAGCATGACATTGTGCTCCAGAAGACGAGGTGGTACGCCGGCGCAGGAAACAGTCTGGAGCAAATTTTGAGGGCGCAAAATATCGACACTGTTATACTTGTAAGTTTGCAAAGCACTCATTGGTGATGATAAATCTGACAATGCTTCTACAGTCCGGCTTGTCATTCTCTGGCGTTATCTTGAGCACCATTTACCATTTGTACGATCTGGATTACACCATTTATGTCATATTGGACAACGTGATGGAGTTGCCTGGTGAAGGGGATCAAGAGGGCTTGATGGCAGGACTGTGCCAAATTCTGGAAAAGATGCATGTTAGGATGATATCGTTAGGCCAGGCCATTACGATGCTAGAGATATCGAAATAGCTATGAAGCAATTAAATTATTATACTTGCAAACTCACGGTTACTTCAATTGGCATCCTAGTTGGTGACCTGATGCTACTCAACGCCTGCATGTTATTTACTCGCCAGACGGGCTTGGTACTGTACATGTCGCGAATTCCTAGCATTTCTCGTAAATTAAAAACACAAGTCATTAACTGTCCAGGTGTGTACATCTAGTATAGTAAATCTGGTAAAACAATTTGATTTTGTCCACGAGAAACGCGATACGTCGTCTTGCTTTACGTGTTGTGTCGGCTTCCCCGACGCCAGCGCTCCTCAACTCCAGCTCAACTCCGGCGGCCCTTGCCACCAAATCCGGAGCTCAGGTTCTCAACTCCGGGCGCCCAGGATATTCTTATTGGAACGCGGCATTGAGAAGCAGGGCAAGCGGATATAATAATTGCTTTAACGCCATTGCCCCAAGCTATCTGACCATAGTTCGCATCAGTATCTCTCAAGACAATCTCTTGGTTACGTTAACATATAACATATTTACACAATGCCGTCCGAGGCGGAAACCACGCTCACTCCGGTTGACAACTCACCCTCACCGTCGTCTTCGCACACCATCTCCCCCGCAGCCGCCAACCCAGCAGCAGCGGACGTCCCTTACAGCATCTTTGACAAACGCCAGAAAGCGCTGATTATCGTGATTGTATCGACCGCGGCAACCTGTATGTATACTGCAACTCACCTAACCCTGATTATATGTGCCTGACAATCCCCTCAAGTCTCGGGTTTCGCTTCCAACATTTACTTTCCCGCCCTCCCAACCATCGCCCATGATCTAAACGTCTCCGTCGAGCTCGTCAACCTCACCGTCACATCGTACCTCATATTCCAAGGCCTAGCACCGAGCCTCTGGGGTCCCATATCCGATGTCAAAGGCCGCCGCGTAGCCTACTGCTGCACGTTTGTAGTGTTCCTAGGGGCCTGCATAGGTCTTGCCAACACGCGCAATTATGCCACGCTGCTGGTTCTCAGGTGCTTGCAGAGCACTGGCAGCGCGAGCACAATTGCCATCGGGTCTGGCGTTATTGGCGACATTACCACTCGGGCTGAGCGCGGAGGACTGATGGGCATTTTCCAGGCTGGATTACTCGTCCCTGTTGCCTTTGGCCCAGTCATCGGAGGTGCTCTTGCGGGATCGCTGGGATGGAGGGCCATTTTCTGGTTCCTCACCATCTACAGCGGTGTGTTTCTAGCTACGTTGATTGTTCTTTTGCCAGAGACCCTGCGATCACTCGTTGGAAATGGCGCCCAGGGATCAGCAAATTTTCTGACCAAATATCCTCTCTGTATTTACCAAAAGACCACCAAGACGCCATTCGATCCAAATACCACCTCTACTAACCCAGGACCGAGAAAGCACATTGACATTATCGGCCCATTCCGCATTCTCACCCAAAAGTCTGCCGCTCCCATCATCGTTTTCCTGGCCATTTACTACGCCGTCTGGCAGATGAGCATCACTGCCATGTCTACTCTGTTCGAGGACCGATACGGTCTCGGCGAAACAGAGATTGGCTTGACCTTTATCGCAAACGGCGTTGGGGCCACGGTTGGTACTCTGATTACAGGGAAGTTGCTCGACATGGATTATCGCCGCGTCAAGGCGAAATATGAACGTCGCTCATCACAAGGCGATGTAGAGGGACGGAATCAACCCATGGACGATACTGGCAACTCTGAAGACTTCCCCCTTGAAAAGGCTCGGCTTCGACTCGTTCCTCTGTTTGCACTCATCCAATGCCTGTCAATTCTCCTCTTTGGCTGGACAATCCAGTACCCGGCCAAAGTTCACATCGCAGTCCCGATCATATCTACCTTCATTACGGGATGGACTGCCGTATCGACGCAATCCGTCGTCATGACTTACCTCGTCGACATATACTCGGACCAGAGCGCCGCTGCCAGCGCCAGTCTCAACCTTGCCCGATGCTTGTTCGCGGCCGGAGGCACTAGCTTCGTCATGCCAATGGTGAATGCGGTCGGTGTCGGACTGGCTTTTACAATTTGCGTGATTGTCCAGTGCGTCGCCATCGCGGCGTTGGCGGTGCAGTGGCGGTTCGCCAGAAAATGGAGAGAAGAAGGGAGAGTTGACAAGGTGCAGCCATCAGCATAAAATCAAGAGCTCGATGCGGGTTTTTTATCTTTTATCTTCTAAATCTTCTATGATTTCATC
>JALNIO010000711.1:0-29678 GCA_023509875.1 Rugonectria rugulosa | reverse complement strand
AGTTCGCCAAGGGCTTCACAAACATCTATCGACTCCGATGTGCAATCGTCTGCTATCGACTCTGAAGAAAAAGTGATTGATATATCAGAGGCACAAAGTAACACCGCGATTTAATCAGCTTGTTGCAAGTTGAAAACAAAATTTAGGCGTGACAATTTTGGTGTCGCGTCGTTTATACTTCATGCACTTTCTTTATCCTCCATTCCCATGTTTGCGATGTGCCAATTCGATGAATCGTCTTGTTCCACAGAGTCGCTCAGTTCCAAGACATGCCCACTCAAGTACTCCGAGAAGTCCAGCGCGCGCCCTCGACAAGTCACAAGAAGCTTTAGGGTGATTCCTTGAGCTTTCTTTGTCAGTCGTATAAGCCTCCTCATGACTGCGTCTGTATCCTGCCTGATCAAACCTGTCTCGTAAAGGCTTGCTTCATCTAGTATACAGAATAAGATTGATTCTTTGGGAATCTGCTGTGTGAGCTCCTCAAAGGTGGTGCAGAGCGTTTTGAGCTTCCATTTCTTCAGACTCTTCCAGCGAAGATCATCAAGACATGACAAATTGACATTCCTGTCCTGATTTAAAAGCTGTGTGAGAAGTTGACCAACAAGACTTGCCATCAGTGCAGACAATATCGGGATGGATGATTTGCTTCCATATGGCAAGTGCTCAGCACAAAAGTAGCTGACGCAGTAAGTGGAATCGTTGCTTTCCGCGATTCGACAGAGTCTGGCAGCAACCAAGCTCAGAGGGGACAGACCCTCTGCACTAGACATGTCTTCATTCCCATGAACCAGCAATGGCTCAGAGTGGGCGTGCGAGGTCATGAAGTCTTTGAACCTTTTGTTCTGAACTAGATTGGCAGCCTTGGCTTTGCCCTCTTCGTCCAGAGCATTGCCAAGGTGGAGACAGGTGTCGATGTCTTTTTGGACAAAGCTGGCGTCGAACTGAATGAGCTCCAGTAACTCGGTAGCTCGCTTACGGTTTGCCAAAATTGATTCTGCTTGCCGTGTCAGTCGTGTGGTTGAGGGTATACTGTGTGGCACTTACGCTCAGTGAGCCGGCTGCTGCACTCTGAGAAGGCATGATCTGGACTCCCTAGTACTCGACTGGAATCTCCTGCGTAGACACCATTAGTTTACAAAATAGTAGATTCTGCAGACTCTCAGAATATCACCTGGCGAGATAGGTCGAAGTTCAGTGGAACTTAGCAGCGATCTGTACATGCTTTCCATGATGCGGAGGACCTGGTCCGTCTTTTTATCCAGTCGATCTGTCTTTTCATTAGTGTCGAGTAGCACGTTTCCGTTTGTGAGAATAGATCGGTCCATGTCCATTAAGTGTCTTTGCATGCAATGGTCCGCTTCCTCTTTGATGCGAGCTGCCTGAACTTTGACATTGTCGAGGCTTGCCAGGAGGTCGGTTTTGTAGGATGATTGCTTTACGAGAGGCTGATATATCTTCTCTGCGATAGAATAAGCGTAAATTAAAATAAATAAGTTGATGGCTAAAACTTACTGAACGAACCATCAGCGAAGAATTGCATGACTCGTCGCAAAGCCTTGAGCACTGATAGATACAAGTCGAAAGTACGTTCCTCGAGCCGTTGATCCCGCGTTTGAGAATAAAGTTCCACATATCTTCTCGCATTGTCGATGATCTCGGGGATAGTCGAAAGCGATTCTAGAATGGCATCTTCTACCTTGGTGTAGTGCCCGACTGCCTGGGTCTTATTAGCTCAACCGTCAGGAGAATGAAGTGATGGCGTACCCCAATAGCCAGCGCGAAGACGCCGCAAATACTAGATGATCCTGTCAACTAGATTCTTGACTTGTAATAGTTGGTCAATCCTCCCACCTTGATCCGTAGTCACCCGCTGGAAGGACTCCAATCCAAGCCCGAAAGACGTCGGAGTTGCGACCCAATTTCTCGAGGCATACCATCATCTTGGATGTCCTCTTTGGCGTGGTTGACCATCTCGTGGCTGTATTTTGTACCTCTTGCATGACTCGGTCCCATGTACATCGTCGCAGGTCGAGGTTACTTGATTGGATTGTGCTGGTGTCCTTCTTATCCATCTGCGCCCTCACTTTCTCCATCAGAGCAAATAGGGCATTCTTTTCATCCTCTGCTTGCTTCCATAACTCGGCTCTGGTTTTTAGTTAGAGAAATACTTTATCTTGCTTTGCTTGCAAAAAAGTGAAGATTTACCTTATCCTTTCTTGGTTCATTGCGTCCTCGAGAAAGCCCACCCTGCTGAGCCCCTCGACGAAGACGGGCTGCTGACCAGACACTTGGACGTGATTTTCCATGAAGACGGCCGCTTCAGTCGGGGGCTGCCGCTCTCGACGCGCGAAAAAGTCCTCTCTGGCAGCTTCGGCCATGGTTTGTTTGAGTAGTATTCTTTACTGACAGCCCACTAATTCTTACGACTTCAAGACAGATGACTGCCCATAGATGAGGCAATTCGAGGGCTCAGCTCAGCTCTGACGTGAGATGGGCATCTGCCTAAACGGAACCAATATTTTCAGTCCTTCATTGGCTCATGCTGGTAGAGACTGGGTCACACCCTTGCAAGTTCGCTGTATCCAGGAGGGGCACTTCCACAGATAAGTACGGGTTTCCCCTCATCCTGCAGTTGTGTGACCCGATTTGCTGTCGAGGGTTTCACCGTTCAGTCTTGAATGGGAAAGATAAACATTGTTGCATCTACAAAGCCGTCAAAATCTTGAAACTCTTTAACTCGACTTCATTCAACTCTTGATCAAGGACAAACAACGATTATAATCTTCCATTACATACAGCCCAAGCCCCCACTACCGGGCCGTGCCGCGATAAAACTTTTCCGCGTATTTCGCGATGGCTGCTCAAGTCGCCGAGGCTGATGCTACGCCATCTTCGTTTCAAGCCATCGATGATGTGACAGGAAATGAGAAGAAGGGTGCTGTGGAAGCCCCGATCAGCGATCTTCAACTGCCTTCAGTGCAAGAAGATGACAGCGAAGTTGACAGGATCGTGATTGAAGACTTGAAGCTCGCGGTTGCGGGGAACGACGATGAGACGGCTGGCCAAGTCAACCGAAAGGTTTCGGATGCTCAATTTTACTATAACAGTCGCCGTATGTTACAAAAAGAGAAAGTCGATGGGGATCTCGCGCGTCGCTCGAAACAGGCCATGCTACATCTCACCTTTACTGAGATACGAATCACGGAACTGGAGGAAGAACTCCAATCTCTCAAGGCAAAGATAGAGAACAGACCCAATGACTTTAACCTCAACCAAAAGTCTGCTCAGTGTCCAGTTTGCAAACATGTCTTGAAGAGATCCGAGAACAACGAGTTTCACGTCACCACGCTTTCAATGTCGGTTCCGTTTTCGGAGCGCCCTGCTCTGGAAGTGCTCTATGACAGAGCACTGCACTACAGGAGCGACAATCATGACGAACCTGAGCCCCTTGCTAGACGACTCACCGTTCCGCTCGATGCTGAACATACTGACTGGGGTCAAATCTGCCCAGAACGATTGCGGATGAGGTCGTGGCCTCTGATTAACCACTTGGAAAAGGTCTGCAGAGAGAATGTCAGCAACGTCAATGTATTCTCCTACCAGCAAGAGGAATCTGCCGGATCAGTTATACTTCGACCTTTTAAACTACTCTTTGCGTATGAGAAGGAGATCAGAGACAGCGTGCAGGAAATTGAAAAGTTTGCGACGTCCACAGAACGTGACGAGAAGGGCAATGAGATTTGCAAAGGCAGCTTCAGCGACAATGAGTTTCACTACAATGATCTTCTCCAGGACTTGCAGCTTCTCATTGAGTTTATGGACAAAGACCTGAAATCGAGCTTTGATCTGCGGCAGTCTATCCAGGATGGATCAGCAACAGACATTGAGTATGGTGATCTGTGGCACCTGTTTCAACTGGGCGACGTTGTGGTGTCTAGAGCAGACAGGGAACAGGCGTTTCGAGTCATTAACTTTACGGGTGGCCGGAACCCATTGATCAACAGGATGCCAGACGAGAATGACAGATCGCCTCGCTTGGATGGTTTCACTGTTGACTGCTGCAGTCTTCTATTCGATGGTACAGATTATGTCCCTAAACTCCACAAGATGACTGTTCGCAAGTTTGCTGGGCGTCGGCCGATTTCCTCGTTGGAGGTCTACCCTCTTCGTTTCGATCCTGAAGCAGACGCTCTGCGGGAAGCGCTGATGGCACAAGGTCGCCGGTATTTGGAGATGACTAGGTCTCCTTTCCGTCACCAAATGTTCTGCGGTCGCACGATAGATGAGACTTATCAAGACTTGGAAGCGCAGGTCATTGTCGACATAGCCCAAGCAGGCAACTCTATTCCGGAATGGCGACCGACAAAACGACTTACGGAAGAGGATTTTACAAAGAGCGATCTACGTGAAACCCAAATCAAGACCCTCTGCGACCATCCTACCGAGGGCTGCTGCGGTTCGGATTACATCTGCAAGGATCAGAACATGAACGTTGACATGTCGGATCCGTTTCGCCGAGACTATGGTGGACTCTTGTCGCCTCGGACGGCAGATGAGCTGAAGGATGATATCATTTTGTTGCCCAGCTGGGTGTACGCATTTGTTCTGCGACTAAGACAGTGGGTGACGTTGAAAATGGCCGACTTGAAGGACGTTGACTTTGTCAATGACTTTAACGAGCTCATGATCTCGGAAAACCACAAGCAAACAGTCTTGGCTCTGGTCCAGACACACGAGAATGCCAGGCCTGATGCAGCCCCAGCTATTCAATCCTCTCAGTCGCTGGGTGCCACACTTGACTTGGTCAAGGGCAAAGGAACTGGACTCATCCTGTTACTGCACGGAGAACCAGGTTAGTTCTTCATCCAACTTTTAAATTACGTACTGACAGTTGCAAGGCGTGGGAAAGACTTCGACTGCAGAGTGTATTGCCGATAAGACGAACCGGCCATTGTTCCCCATCACTTGTGGTGACATTGGCGAGACAGCCATGGAGGTTGAGAGAAACCTCTATCATAACTTCCGGTTGGCGCACAAATGGGGCTGCGTGCTGTTGCTTGACGAGGCGGATGTCTTCTTAGCCAAACGCAACAAGACTGACTTGAGGAGGAATGCAGTCACAAGCGTGTTTCTTAGAAGCTTGGAATACTATGCCGGCATTTTGTTTCTCACCACCAACCGCGTTGGTGGTATTGATCCAGCTTTTAAGTCACGTATTCACCTGAGCATCTACTACCCTCGCCTCAATCTTGAGACGACGCTCAAGCTATACGGAACATTCCTTCGAAAGACGAAAGATGAGCAGAAGAAGTCCGGAGTGCAAGTGTTCAAGATTAAGGATAAAGAGGTCCGAAGCTTCGCGAAACATCATTATCGCAGCCTGAAAAAGGAAGGCTATAATACTTGGAATGGCCGGTGTGTGTTCCTTTCATGACACCGCTTTGACAGAGTACTGACGATTTAAAGACAAATCCGCAATGCGTTTCAAACGGCCATTGCACTGGCTGAGCATCAGGCGGCGCATCTCAAACCGGGAGAGCCAAAGCCAACTCTGGGAAAAGAGCAGTTCAAGACTGTCGCCGAAGGATCCAAAGAGTTTGACAGCTATCTCATTCAGACTCTGCAGGGCGCCGATGGCGAGATTGCACGAAGGGATCAGTGGCGAGACGATGGCTTCTTTCGGGGAGTGGGAGAGACTTCGTCAATCAGGTCGAAGTCGGCGAAGAGATCATCTGGTCGTGGCACACGAAGAGGAAAAGCACATCTTAGCGACGATAGCTCAAGCGACATAGAGTCCGAGAGCGAGAGTGATAGTGAGAGTGGTGAGGGCAGTGAGGATGACGGCTCCGATAAGGAGGAGGCGACGCATGCCAAAGAGAAGGCAAAAGACGGTGGTAAGCCGGATGCGTCCCAAGGGACTGAGAACAACTTTAGCCGCGAGGACTACGAACAGTTTCTCAAGTTCCAGCAGATGTTGAAGATGGGAGGCAAATGATCCGATGCTGTACTGGTAGGAGTCGGGAGTCAGTAATACATAGACGACTAGGAGTGATGTTGGACCAACAACTTGTTACTCGGGTTAGTACACATATAAACACTGCCTCAACAGGATTTGACAAGACCCACAAGCTCGTTTCGGTGATGGATGAGTGAGCAGGCATCCAGATTAATTACTCCAAACTTGAGCTGACTGCATCCTTTCTTCACGTCAACACACAACACTTGCTACTCAAAGACACCTCTACAGTCGCGATACTCAATTGGACCTCGAGACGCATGCGAGGCCCGGAAAATGCTGTTTTCTAAGGCTAAGAAGGATCGTCGCGGTGTGAGGATCGTTCTGGTTGGCGACCGTCAGACAGGCAAGGAAGCATTGGCAACTCAGGTAAGCATCTTCTTCATCAACATTTCTCCGACCACCTAGACTTATCAGGAGATGACGCAGTACTGTCACGGAATTTATGATGACACTTCCTACCAAATCAACTATGCCATGCTCCCAAGCGTATCGCGCTCCATGGAGATGGACGGTGTTCCGTTGCTGGTCAACATCAAGGCATATAATCCACCCTTTGTTCAAGATAAATTCGACCTGGAGCGCATTCAGAACAAAGCCGATGCTTTGGTATTCTGCTACGACCCCAACACTCCCGAGAGCCTCGACGGAGTGTGCAAGCTCTGGCAAGACAACCTCGCGCCGTACATCGCCACACGCGTGAAGCCACTGCCCATGGCCGTGGTCGCTACAAAGATGGACGACCCCGCTGCGATTCAACGCTGCGAGCACGTCCTAGCGCGCGGACGGATGTTTGCGTGGGAGATTGACGGCGCTGACAGGCCCAAGCACATGGAGGAGGCGGAGCAGGCCCCTGACAAGCACGGCAGCTTGCTCTGCTTCGGCCAAAAAGACGCGGTTGACGCGTCATCTGACAAGGGAGAGGATGAACTGAGAGTCGAGCACTGGGTCACGTCTGCGAAGAATGATGATGGGGTGACGGAGGTGATGGATAGCCTGTTGAAGAGTGTGCTGAAGGCGAGGCCTAACGACTGAGCTAGGCGCTGTGAGGGAATCCTGTAGGCTGTTACTACCTTGCTCGCCAATGAAATTTTAATTTACGGACATGTTGCTGATCTTGGGCCGTTTACGTCCGATAAAGACTGGAGAAATGTCAGCATGCCTGACACATCCCATAGCTTTTCCAGGGTTATTGGCGAACTGTTCATGTAATTAAGAGCTGAAATTTGTTTGTAGGGCGGCCAGGCGGGACGAAACAAACTGAGCCACCTCCTGTGACAAGGATACGTGAAATCCAAAAGCCCTACAAGCCGGGATCGCAACATTTTGCCGTATACGACGAACAGGATTCATTGGATCGAATCCATCTTGTTTGATCAACTTATAAGATTCACAACCTTCAAACAACACATTATGCACTTCACTGAAATACCTTGTACGTATGATAAATGATATGGCGTGCAATCTCATCTCGTCACCCTTGTAATTACAAGCTTAAAAGTAGGGATAGCTGTTGGCGCAGGCGTGGATACGTCCAGCCAAGTAATCTAACCGAGCGAATCCTTCATCCCCATATAACGGATTTTTCGAAACAAGTTCATTTGCTGCAGGGGCTTAGAAGAATACGAGATGACTCGCAGCACTGATGTTTTACGGGCAGCCGTCCCTTGTTGTCCACCCACCATCGAACAGTAGCGCTCCTAAATCCCCGAGACGGGCTGCGGGAGGATCGCGGAAGGATTGGGGCTCTCGCTGTGCCGCTTGTTGGTCGCAGTCTGCACTCCAGACTACCTTGCAGTAAGCGTCTCATGTAAGGAGCCTTCAGGACGATTCCAATGTCATGATGCCTCGGTCATGGCCCTCCTACTGTATCGGGCATGGTAGAATCGATATGGGATCTTGTAAGTTTACCACGCCGCAGTGAGATGTGTGATGAGAGGGAAATCTATGGGACTTTGGAGCGTAGGTAATCAACCAGAAGATGCTCTGGTTTGTACTTAGTATAAATATTGCTTCGGAGAAGCACCAGTTCCACGAAGCAACAACATCCAGGCGTCAGGCAGTCTTCTTCGTCATTCTTTTACTTCTGTTCGATTCATTCATTCACTCATTCTTTCTTTATTATCTGGCATTTCTTGCCCAACCTTTTTAGCCTGCAATGGCATTGAAACCGGTCGTCTTGAGCCTGTTCCTGGCCCTTAACGGTGTCAACTGTCAGGGGGAAACATGGATTCCTACCAATGGGACATCTTCAGTAAGTATTTGAGATATTGACGAACTTTCATTTCGGATTTTACTAACTGATACACAGGCTCTCTACTCATCCGCACCATCTAGCACCGCAGAGCTGAGCTCCTCGACAAGTTTGGCTACTGGTGGTTTTACCCCTGGCGGTTCCTCAACAGGCATTGAGACGGATGTTACTTCTATTCTTTCTACGCCTGGTGTCTATTCAAGCGGCGCGGGCGCATCCACCCCGGGCGGTTCGGCGATAGATACAGAGGCTGGGTTTACGTCTGTGTTGTCAACACCAACTGTCTCATCTGTTGACACCGAGACGGATTTCACTTCCGTCACGTCCACACCAGGTGCTTCATTTACCTTTACAGAGTTGACAGACTCGTCGGAGTCTTCAAGCGCTACCGATTATACGTCTAACACTTCTACTCCGGTTGAATCGTCAACCGATATCGAGACTGAGGTTACCTCTGTTGTGTCTACACCGGGTCTTTCGTCTAGTGTGTCTGAGGCCACAGACTCATCCGAGCCCTCTAGCACTGCGGATCTTAGCTCTACCTTGGAAACTACTCCTAATGGCACTCCGACTCTATCTAGTACCGGTGAAACATCCAGTACGGGAACGGCAACAAGTGAGGAAGAGACAACTGCTGCCAGTAGTGAGGAAGCCAGTACAACAGGTGAAAGCACGACAACAACGGGTGACGATTCTGAGCACTCAACGACTGAGGAAAGCGCAGGGGGAGCGTCTACAACTCAGGGTCCTACCTCAACAGACTCAGTGGTTTCCGAGACTGTCATTACATCTGGCTCCGAAACTGGCGAATTCACCCGCACACGAGACACTGACTATTCCAGCATTACCGGAGCGATTACCACTTCCACCGATGTCGAAACAACTTCTGGCTCCAAGACCACCTCGACTGACGTCCCCATCATCATCGGCATTGGAGGATGGTGGTGGCTTCCCTTGGCTGGCCCTGGCCTCAAATTCCCATCATTCCCAGCCCCTACCCCTCCCACTCCAACCGATGAAGACCCCGATGATGACGATAAAGACAAGACAACAAAGTCTTCTGACTCTCCCAGTTCCACAGAGGATTCACCTAGCTCTACGGAGGACCCGACCAGCACTGAAACCGAGGCTACTTCGACCACTTCCACAGTCGCCTGCACTGCAACTAGCGGTTCCAGCGGTCTCCGTCGCCGAGAGGACGGTAGCGGGGAAGAGTCCTGCGAGCTCGCTACCGAATATGTCGTGATCCCCAGTGACAGAGATTCGGTTACAACTTCTGCTGTGTACGCAAAGATCCTTACTTATGTCGATGCCTCGAGCGTAGATACCACCAGCCTGTCAGATTATGGTGTGGTATTCTGGACCGTGCAAATGACCGAGTCTGACGCCAAGCAGCTAAAGGAGTACTCCAAGGTACGTGGTGTCTCATCTGCCACATGTTTTTGGATAGAATCATACTCACAAGTTTACACTAGGTATCAGAAGTCTGGGCACCCTGCACAAGCGACTGCGATAATCCGTACCAAGGTCTACGACAGCAGGAAAGCAGCGATGATCTCGTCATGCTAAGCCAGGCTCAGGGTGTTGAGCTTTCCGAGTACAATAACCAGTACATCTTTGAAGATAAGCCCGGAAACGGCGTCGACGTTTACATCAGTGACACTGGTGCCAACCTGAAACACAAGGTTTGTTTCCAACTCTCGCATGAAGGGAGTGAGATACTGAGAATCGTTTGCAGGAGTTTACGCAGGGTTACAACATTGCCAAGAAGGCAAGGTGGATTCATCCAGAGCCCAAATATGCATCTGAAGGTGATATGCTGGATGGTCACGGCACATGCATGCTGAGTCGTCTGGCCGGGCACAAGTATGGTGTAGCCAAGGATATCAACCCTGTTATTGTCCGCAACCCCCTCCTTGGAGGAATGCGACTCACTATTCTTGGCTTCCGAAAGATTATCGAAGATGTTGGCTCCGGTAAACAGGGTGTTCTTTCCATGTCCTGGACCTCTTCGCGAAAGAATGATCAGGGAGAACTCAACTACAAGGATCCTTCGGGCAATGATGCTTACGATGGCGTTCGCGCTGTTGTAGCTTCCTTACTCAAGGAACTTGTCAACAAGGGCATGACACTAGTGTGCGCATCGGGTAACGATAAAGCAGTATGACTGCCAACAAGCTTTACTCTGAAGAAGATCAACTGACAATCATTACAACAGAGCACGGTCGAAGGCTTCCCAGCTGAACTTGCCAAGTCTGATATCGGCGATGACTACATCCCTGAGCTCATAGTGGTCGGCGCCACAAACCTGGACGGTACTCAGCGATGGGAAGGCACAAACTACGAGGAAAAATACGGCTTGCCTCATGTTTACGCACCCGGCTGGAACGTCCAATGTGCTGATTACTCCAGCAATGATGCCTACAAGGAAGACGATGGAACGTCTCAGGGTAAGCGCATCTCAAACAAGGGATTACTTGCTTCGCCGATGGTTAACTGTTGAATAGCTACGGCTGCGGTCGCTGGAATGGCTGCGTACCTGATCAAGTTTGCCAAGGACAACAGCATCGATGTGAGCACGTCGCAAAAGGTCAGGGATTTGGTGCTGGGTTGGTCCTGGGAGAGGACCTCGGGCGTCCCAGCCATCTACAACGGTGTTCGGTTCGAGGACGTCAAGAAGAAGCAGGGAGTGCCGGTACGTTTCTACCTGATGAAATGCGTTCCAAGATACAACTGATGACTTTGTACATCATCAGGCGTGCAAAGTGTTTAAGCGAGACAGTGATATTGACTTCCCGGATCTGACCGACTGCACCCTCGAAGCAACACCCAGTGCTACTGAATCAAGCACTGGAACTGGCACAGAGTCTGGAAGCGAGACGATAGCCTCGACCGCAACTGATTCAGTTTCTACAACTGTGGGGGTCGATTCGTCGACGCTCACGACACTTTTAACATCAACTCGGCAGGATAACAGTTCGACTATTCAGGATACCACGACAGTGGACGAATCTACTTCCCTAGCGGATACCACCACTGTTGATGAACCCGTCTCAACTTCGACCCAGGAACCTACCACGTCGACGCAAGAAGAAATCACTTCCACGGAAGAAGTGGCCACGTCAACCACAGCTGCCGCCCCGACTTCAACCACAGAGCCAACCAGCACTTCAGCCACAGCCGAGCCCACCACCGACTACATCTTCTTCAACGCCGAGTGCAACAGCGAGAGCGACTACCCGGACCACCCGGCCGTGCACGAATCGAGCGTGGAGAAGCTCGCCGGCCAGTTCTGCGACGAGCTCCGCGGCGAC
Source organism: Rugonectria rugulosa (assembly GCA_023509875.1). Lineage (NCBI taxonomy): Eukaryota > Fungi > Ascomycota > Sordariomycetes > Hypocreales > Nectriaceae > Rugonectria > Rugonectria rugulosa. Next base: position 18,094 of record JALNIO010000711.1, on the reverse strand, counting down.
GGCATCCTGGGCAACTGGGCCAAGCCGGGCTTCAGCCAGTCCGCGACAAAGTCCAACAAGGACACCGACTTTGACTTCTCGGCCGTCTGGGTCGACGGCTGCGAGACCGCGTACACGGCGCAGAGCCTGTACAAGCCCTTGATCGGGGATGACACGGAGTGTCCTGATCTTTTCCACGACAAGATCTGGAAAGCCTGTAAGTTTTCACCTCCTGTGGGATGACAGCGATGTGCTGGATGCACGCTGACCGAAGTATGACAGGTATCAACGGTGGTGTTGGCGGTTCTGTACAGGCTGGATGTCTCAAGTACACCATGAATGCGGGAGTTAACTAATTAAACTTGGGGTAAAGACGGTTATGACACCATTTAATGTAGTCACTACACGTCAGTCACTGTTAAGGCCTCGTAGCGTCACAGGAGAAGAGAGTGTGTATATGTTCCTGCATGTACGCTTGTGTAAGATTAGAGAATAGAGATACCGTTCATCAAATCTTACCTCCAACTGTATTTGTGGGCTGCCTTTCGTCGCAACGACAGCACAAGGCAGGAATTGACTGGATGATATTGTACTTGACAACAGTATTGATCGTCATTCTTGGCACTCTCGGGGCTCCTAACTCTCCCACGCCTCATACACTCTCAGTAGACGGGGCTGCATGAATTCGGATCCGTCAAATGCGACTGAATTTGTAAGCAATGAGTCAACCTACAAATATGTGATCTAGACTTGAAAGAACCGCTATTTTTAACTATTTGTTTGCGCCTCGGAGACATTTCTGGGTAAATATGCAACTTTTCACTGTGATAGGATTTGTGCCAAGCCTCCAAGTTGCGAAGGATGCAGGGAATGGACACACTCCTACAAGATATGAGCCTAACGACTCGTAGAAGTGTAGAAGAAGCATTTGGATGGAGGTTGCATCGTAACGGATTGAGATGAGAGTGCCGTTCAGATATCTCCAACAGCAAGATCTTACGACAGTGTAGTCTCAATACTCTCTGCTGTTGACGCAAAGGCTTCGAAGATCCATCCGCGGATTCAGACTCGTGGCAGTGTTGATGTTATCGCTGGCCTCGGCCTGTTGAGGACATTGGGGGCGAAGTCGAGCCAATCATCGCTGCGACGTATATGCAGCACAGCGAATATGGGTAACACGCCGACGGCATGTACATCATCAGCCAGGATGTTTCATCCGCGTACAACGAGGCACAGGGCGCATTCTCTGCCTCAATGCATGGGGTTGGGCACCCATTGCCATAGTATATGTTTGTGCGTCTTGGCCGCCAAGACCAGCGCGTGTCATAAGGCAGTACCTGGCCCAGAAATAATGGAAATGATTTCTTTTCATTGGGGAAGAAGTAAGCAAAAGGATCCGATCAGCTGTGAATGCTCTTGTTCGGAACGAAGGAAAGCTGCAGGGGGCGGTGTTCAGCCCCCAAACCTGGAGCGAGTGCTCCGAATTCCGTCATTTTTGGTCTATGGGATAGGCTCCGTAATCAATAAAAGCTCACTCATATTAGACAGCAGAATGGCAGCGAAGTTCCTGTCCAATCCGCCCATTCTCCCTTTAATCCATCGCTGAACTTCATCACTACAGTATCTGCTTAACATGGATCCGACGAAGCCCACGGGCACCAGAGTCATTCGCGGTAAAACGAGTCAATGGTGGACTTCTCTCATTCATTTGATACCTGTCGCCTTGGTGTATACTCTGCTCTGGCTCAACTACACTCGCCGGTTCTGGTTTCCCGAAACCGGGCTTCACAACCGCTATGTCAGCGCCCAGGCCAACAGTATCCTGAACTGGCTGCAACTCGGCGCAAAGCTCTTCGAGATTGTAGTCATCGCATCTCTGGCTTCGATTACTCTAAGTTCATGTCAACGCGCTCTGGTCACGACTGGCCTTCCGCTCGGAATGCTCTCCAGTGCCTACCGAGTCGGCGACGTGTTTTATCTCGCCCATCTGAAGTTCTGGAGATCACAACTTTTCGCCACTCGCAAGAGTGCAACGGTCATTGGTCTCGCTCTCCTACTTGTCGCCAGTACGCTTCTCTCAATATTAGTCGGCCCAGCCTCAGCTATTCTCATCATTCCCGAGTTGGGCTGGTTCCCTCTCTCCGGTGCCTTCTGTAATACAGCCATGCCTCTGTTTTTCGCGAACACCACGTGCGTGTGGCCGAACTCCCTAGGAGACTGGCTTATACCTGAGTATTGTGAACTCGAACGAGGCGCCATTATGTATGACTGTCCTGCAGGCGGACTGGCCGACTTCTACACCTGGGCGGAAGGATGGGAACTCTCTGGCTTGCCTGACAACATCACCTTCCAGGATCCTTCTGGGACGTTGAGCCGTGTCCTGGAAATGCGTCATCATCCGGACGGGGGCACATTTGCAACTACTCCAACAGCTCTGACCGCAAAAACATTGGGACAATTGAATCATTTCGTCTCGTCGAAAGATTTGGGTACCATCTCTGAGGCGGAGCGATGGAGGCTCCAGTATCAGAGCTCCGTAACCAACTTTCAGCCGCTCGTTCAAACCAAGTGCAATATTCACAGTTTCAGAGAGAATTTCATCCCCAATCGATACAACTTTGAACTGGATAAGGATCTAGATTGTTTCACAGACGATACCGATAATGACTGCTACCGTATCAAGGAAAGCTTAAAAGATTTACCAATAGATCTTGGCCCAGCAGAAGATCTTACCAAGAACGTTTCGTACCATATTATGACCACTGATACTTTATACAAGACAGTAAACTCTTCGGTAGTTTTGTTTGCAAGCTTTCCATATGCCGAGAACGATCAACGTGCCGGAGTGCATCTATTAGCATGCAGTTACATGGCCCACTGGATCCCATCACGTCCTGGAATTGATCCGTCCAATACCGACCATATCACGACCAACATTACTGATCTGGACCAATTCTTCACTGATACAAGCGATCCAGATACCACAAAACGACCGTATGTCGGGGAAACAATCAACCTAGACTCAAGTTGGCTCCGCTTCTTTGACTTGAACATGAACGATGACGATCAAACAACGTCCGAGGATGCCGACTCAGGGGAGTGGACATTGAAGATAGCAGACAACAACGAGTATACCATCGGTTCGCTTTTGGCCACCATGACTTTTGTAAACAGCAGCGGCTTTAATGAGACAAACGACTTTTTTGGAGTTGGCACGGACTTCGACAAAAAGACGAATAAAACCGAAGTGAAGCGGGTGGTCGAGAAACTGACAGGCTCACTCCTGGCAGACGCCATTGCCAGGACGGCAGCGGATACTCCGGCATTCCTGATAACATCAGAACCTTCAAAAAATAGTGACAATGTCACGATTGATCAGGTTTTCAGTCAGCGAGGGCCATACTCGGACGATTGGACGCTCCTCAAAAATGGATCCTTGTATGACGGGCGAAATTATTCGTCCTTGCTACTATCCGACCTGGAATGGGGGAGCCTGGAGGACTTGACGAAAGCTATATCTAAGAGCCTCTTGAATGTCGACTTTGACGTACAGCAGTACGGCTACGGGTTCGGACAGCCAGGAGATTCGGCAAACTTTGCCGTTGTGGTCATCTTTACGTATCTATGCATTCTACTCCTATATTGGGTTGCGGTGTTGGTATGCCGTGCCAAAACCGTCAATCTAGCGGAAGATGTGGACGACCTGTTGGTATTGGCGTGGACGTCGCCAACACCACCAGATCTGAAGGGGCAGGGAGTTCAAGTAAAGGACCAATCGATATGGTCAGGCTCTGTTTCTGTGAGAGCGAGAGATGACAGCCACGTGTCGCTGGTTCTCGAGGATGGAAACGAAGAGTCGATGCAAATGCTAGAGAGGGATAGGGAGTACCACTGATAAGAAAGGGCGAGGAGATCACAACAGAGCCACGATAGACGGAATCAGGGGTAGTTTAGGGGTCAGGAAATACTCAATTAATTTACTAATCCAGAGGGTTCCATTTTAACACAAGATTCGCTTTCTACGTTCTATAAAGATTAATCCTATCCACCTTTGCTGTACGTATTCATTATGTGAGGTTTGTTGTGAAACTCAGCTACCTACTCCGAAGTTTGCCAATAGTATGGAGGTGGAGTACCTCGGCACAAATAAAACCCGTCTAGGTACTACCAAAGTTGTCACGAGGTGCCCAGCCACAAAGATGTAAGCGTTTCACCTGACGACTTCATTCAATTAGTTGGAAAATAACACGATCAAGAAATTAATTTTCAAATTCAGTCCAATGGCAGAGCATTAGGGTAAGCTGTCCGGCAGCTTGCATCGACCCCTGTCTAGTGGCTCTCAAACTGAATGCTCCTTGGCTCTCCTTGCCGTGACCCCTCTCGATAGACTGAGCCTTCCGCGCAACTTGACACGGCGTAGTGACAAAACTAATCAATAATGTTTGCTTCAAGCGGCTCGGGAAAATGTGACAGGTCATCGATACAACACGGTGAACCCCCTCTTCGCTCCTGAAATGCCACCTGTTCTTCCTCCTTCTGCCATGCTCCTCCTACCATGAGCATAGCAACACAATGGCGGCCCAAATCCTACCTGCACCAGATACTAACGGACGTAAAGTTCGTCAGACTCTGTATAAAACCATCTCGACGACTGAGTTCCGCGTTGTGCATCTGCTCCCTGGAAAGTTCTCCGACCAAATCGAATGCGTTCTCGAAACACGATCATCCCGGATCAAAACTCGCTATGAAGCACTCTCCTACCAACGGGGCGATGAGTCAAAGACAAAGCCGATCCGTCTTGCCTATTCCGACTCTTCTCCTCCGACTTCGAATCATCTCGTCGATCGATTGACTCGCCCCGTGAACAATCTTTCGGAGAAGGCATCGAGATTCTTCAACAAGCCTCTGGAGACCATGTCGGCCATCCTGTGGAACACCCTGTACAATCTGGGAGCAGTGTTTCTCTGGTGCCTCGTGGCGCCCAAGCCCGTTGAGAAACCGGTCTGGGTACCCTCCTCCATCCCACGAAGCATCTACATCTTCCCTGTCCTCATGTTTTACGGCATAACACTTGTAAAGACGGCCCGAAGGGCATATCGGCTCATCCTCGAAGTCGCCGAAACCAAGCCCTGGCTTCTGATCTACAACCCTGCCCAAGATCAAGAAGTCAGGAGAGATTTCAAGTTCGAGACGTTCCAAGTCACAGCGAACTTGGAAATGGCCCTGCGGTACCTCCGGCAAGAGAAACGTGTCCGCACATTCTGGATCGATGCCCTTTGTGTCAACCAGGACGACGAATTCGAGAAGATGGCTCAGGTCCAGACGTTGGACTGCATCTATGCCAACGCATCGTCTATGGCAGTCTGGCTAGGCGGCTATCATGGCATCGGCGAGGAAGACTGTTTGAGATCATCGCCCGAGAACGGATGCAATTGCAATCGCCGACACCATATCAAGGCGGCTTTCGAACACATTTTGACCATCAGCGGCTGGCAAATCCTCTTTTTCCCGTATTTCAACCGGTACGAGGCAGGCCGCTACCATGAATCACGACAAGGCTTCCTGGACATTGCCAAAAGGGGCTGGTGGGAGCGTCTCTGGGTCATTCAAGAAGTCACCCTCGCGACTGGGCCTGTCCAAATACATTGCGGACACTATTCGTGCGAATTCGAACGATTTGGAACAGCTCAGTCGGCGCTACTGCGCCGGCATCCCAGGGACAAGGAGCTCAAGCTTGACTTAAAACCCAGCATGCGCATTTCGTCCACGATTAAGGAGTTTCGCTCAGGCTTCCACGACAGGGGAGAAGGCTTTTTCAAGATGACGCACACCAGTGTATTCAAAGTCATGAGATTTTTCCTCCGTAGGTACCTCTACTTCTCATACCCGTTTTACGACGCATCTTTTCCTGAGAGGCTTCAACGCCTCTTGTTCAGAACATCAGGCCAGTTCAAGTGTCACGATGATAGGGACAGATTTTACGCTTTACTCGGCATCGCAGGTGGTTCTATCCTAGGGAGGAAGAGTAGAATGGCCAGTCTTGTCAGATTTTCGAGCAGCGTTGCGACTCGCACGGCAGTACGCTACCAAATGGAGGGCCTCTGGAAGAGCTCTCTACTCTCTTATAGAACAGCAACCATGGTATTTACCATGACGTCCTCGTGGTGGGGATCGTACTGCGAGTCCAAGGGAAGACATTCGGCCATCCGTCGGTCCGAGCACGTTGTGGCTCTCTACCAGAAGATCGTTGAAGAGGTAGCTGGTAGACCAGACGAACGACGCAGCAGAGTCGACTTCTTCACTGCTCTGGCCGGCCACCTCGCCAAAGAAACAAAGAGCCTCTTGTTCCTGGACGCAGCGAGCTGTGGGGAGGGTCAAGACGCGGGAATGCCGTCGTGGGTGCCGACATGGTCCAGGAAAATCAGGGTCGAGTCTTATGACTATGGACGCATGGTAAAAGATGATCACCCCCGTACCCCATTCGGCATCGTCGAGGGAGGCAAGAAGCTGCGACTTGCCGCACCGTGCTTGGGCAAAATCAGGACCCTCAGCGCCGAGGATTTGAACTAGATGAAGATGTCTCCCTGGAACGGCGCTTTTGAGAAGATGCTCATTTTACCCTCAGAGTGGAAGGAATGCGTTGCAGATGGTTTGAAACTCATGGCTTCCCGCATCAGAGAAAAGCCACTGTCTATGATGAGTACAAAAGAGATCAGGCACATACACGTTGTCTTGCGAATGATTAAGGGTTTCCTCAAGACAGGTGAGAAGTTTATTGAGGATAACTTCAAGCGGCTGGTGTATACCTTTGAGAACACGAGGCGGGTAATGGGATTTTTGGAGGCTGGCAAGGCTGTGGCCGGAGATCGACTTGTGTTTGTCCCCGGTTGTTTCCATCAGATGGTCTTGAGGCGAGGACGTCAAGAGAATACGTTTTTCCAATGGAAGCTCGTGGCCTTGGTCAAGATGGGCTCCGGGATAGATCCAATGAGCTATACGAATAAGGAATGGGCGCAGCTGGTCAAGGACGGCGCCATACAGAAGTTCATTATTGAGTAAGGTGGTCTTTGAGTCTTTTCAGGTCTCGCGGCAATACTCAATGGCCTGAAAGACTATCCACTGCTCAAAAGCGGTTTGCTCCAAAACTACAACTCATCCGTTCTTCTCTTTAAGGACTCTATGACGAGAGTTTTGTAGCCGTCAACTGCTTCCTCCAAATCCGATATCTTCAAGTGTTCATGAGCGGAATGCGCTTCGAGGATGCTCCCGGGTCCGTACAGATATCGCTTATGCGATCCTTGAAGGCTTGGAATATCTGTACCATAACTGACTGCAATGGTCTCGAACCCTGTTTTAAGATTAGCAATCCACCATTTACTACTTGAGTCGTTAGGATCTCGTGCACTAACCTTCAATGTCGTAGTCAATTCGTACAGGTCCGATGCCGACAGTGAACTGGACATCAATGTCAGGAGAAACAGCCTCAAGCGCGTCCTGGATCAAGTTCTGAATGTTCTCTGGAGTTCCAGCTGCAATCCTTACGGATCCTCGGGCTGTTGCCTCTGCAGGAATGACGTTCCCAGCGACACCGCCAGCAATGATCCCGATGTTGATTGTACTGTTACCCAAGTCCTCACTCCAAGGCAGTTCAACGAGCTGCAAAGTACTCAACCCACGAACAAGGATATCAATAGCATTCTTGCCTGTCTCAGGATACCCAGAGTGACCAGCCTTCCCTGTGGCCGTGATAACAAAGCCGATAGCTCCTTTATGGCCACGCGCAAGCTTGAGCTCAGTCGGTTCTCCAAAAATGACAGACTCCCATGATAGACCGAGCTGGTTCGCTGCACGCATGCCAGCACCTCCTGTCTCTTCCCCGACGACGAAGAGAAGCGAGGCATCGCCTTCGCTGACCTTTTGTTCGTGAATGAGCGACTCTAGTGCAATGATCTGAGCCGCGACACTGCCTTTCGCATCGACCGTTCCTCGTCCCCATAGTTCATCCCCGCGTCTTTCGTACGGCCAGTATGGAGGAACTGTATCAATATGCGAAGTCACGAGGACTCTCGTCTTTCTTGAATCTCCAACATAAGCAAAAACATTCTCTCTGTTGGGTTCAACATTCTGGCTCTCAACTGTGAAACCTTTTCCTTGGAGGTAATTCCTCAAAAAGTCAGCGACAGCCGCCTCATTGAGTGTAATCGAAGGTATTTCCACAAGTGATTTGTGCAAGTCGAGAAGGGATTCCAGAGTGGGTGCAGCCTGCGCCTGGAGATACTGCTGCTTATCGACAGCCGCGGAGAGAGCCCAGCTAGCGAACCAAGCAGACAAGAAGGGCGTTGATCTCATCTTGAAGGAAACAGCACGGGCACAGCGTTGATAGCCCTTTGCAGAGGACGATATCAAAGAAGGAATAATTAAAAGGGCGATCTGGTTATGCCGCGGTTGGTGTGAGCTAGCATGCTTATCTATCTCCCTGTCTCGGAAAGACAGCGGCTCCGAATAGAGTAATAATCTTCGCGATAAATGTCACCATTATCTTCCGGAATGTCGAAGCCGCCTGCATGTATTCTCCATAGCGGAACAGTAGTGGGATGGCCGATGCCCCAAGCCCTAAAAAGGCAGTGTTCGTTGACGTGATTTACTAGCACTTCTGCTGTACAGCTCCCTATGGCGAGTCTTGGGAGAGTCAGCCCAGGCAAAGCTGAAAGTCATCCGACTAAAACTACCGGCCATATTCGCTTGGGCGCGTCTCCGGAGTTGAAACGGACTTGAACATCGACCCGATCTGTGTGACATCTAGGTTCTGACTCGTATCTGCAGTGCTCCCAATGTAACATTCCTAGCTATCGTCCGACGGCACAGTGTTCCATCATCCAACCCCGCCTTTGCTTCATCGGGTATTCGGCTTGCAAGACTATCAGTCAGTATCTCAGGAAGCTATCGCCACTATGCGCGTATATATAAATACCGATAGCAATGCCACGTAGGAACCAGCCAATGCAACCTGGTGCATGCGAACCACTCCACCATGTCTGAAGTATCGCCCACTGATCCCGAAAAGCAGGGGCCATTGCAAAAGAGCCCAGATGAAAAGTCTAGAGCTGTCCAAGAACCAGTCTCAGACCTATCTTCGGGAGAGGATGTCACGCAACTCGAAAACTTCAACCTTGTGGCTCGAAAGGACACTTACATTGAATACAATGATGTCGAAGGACACATTACCGGTTTCGATGCCTCTCTTATGGGAGCCAGGGCCACGTTGAGCGCCGAGGAAGAAAAGAAGCTACTGCGACGCATCGACTGGAGACTGCTCCCGTTGCTCTCCATTATGTACATGGTGAAGACCATTGACATGTCCAACGTATGGCCCGTGTACAACTTGAAGCGTGCGTCATCAATATGGTGCTCACCAGAAGTAGGTCTCCAACGCTCGTGTCATGGATCAAGGGACGCCACACAACATCATGACCGAGTTACAAATTACGTCAAATCAGTATAATCTTGTGACTACGGCATTTTATGTGAGTACTGTCCAGTGTATTCAAACATATTATCGACTGTTACTGAGTCAAAAAGATACCATACATCCTGGCAGAAACACCTTCCAATCTCCTACTCAAGCGCGTGCGACCATCAGTATGGCAGGCTCGAATCATGGTAAGCCTGCGAGACTGTTTCCCGTTCCATTAACTTGAGCTAAGACGCGTAGATATCTTGGGGCACAGTACTCTGCGCGCATGCAGCTGTTAAGAACCTGGCCGGCCTGTACACAGTTCGTGCTTTTCTCGGATTGTTCGAAGCTGGCCTTTGGCCCGGCATGTTGCTACAGCTATGCTATTGGTATCGACCCGATGAAATGGCCCCCCGAATAGTTCTCGTCACGATTCTAGGGAATTTCAGCTCGGTTTTCAGCGGTATTCTTGCCTTCGCCTTTAATGGCGTCACCGCAGGAGGATTATCTGGGTGGAAATGGTAAACATCATCATTTGTGCCTAGGAGTGAACCACGGCTGACTGCGAAAGGCTCATCTTGTCCGAGGGGATCTTCACCGTTTTGCTTGGCATCTTCGTCTATTTCGCTCTACCCAACTGTAATAGCCACCCTCAATCCTTATTTGCTGAGAGACACTGACATCGGATTAGTTCCCAGCACTGTCAGCTGGATGTCGGACAGGGAGAAGAAGTTTGTTCAAGCCAGACTACCAATCAACTCTCCCAGAGCAGCGGAAAAGAACTTCAACTGGCGAGAATTCCTCCACACTCTGAAAGATGTCAAACTCTGGCTCTTCCTTGGCTGTTGGGCATTCTACACCGTTGGCACTACCGGCCTCTCGTTCTATCAGCCTACCGTCATTGCGAACCTGGGATTCACGTAAGTAAGACGATCTTATACTTGGTCTCTCTAACATTCTGCTATTAGGACGATTGCCCAAACGCAGCTACTCAATATTCCTCCCGCCATTTTTGCCACGTTCCTGACTCTCACCTTTGGTCTGGTGGCTAGAACGGCTCGAGTCCCTGCGCCATTAATTCCCCTTAGCTTCATGATTATTCTTGAGGCTTGCTATGCTGTTTTATACACATTCCCCAATACTGGTGGAGTGTATGCGGCGACCGTCATCGCAGGTGGTTTTTCTACGGCATGGTAAGTCTCTATTGTATTGTCTTTACGACTAAAGCAACGCATGTTCTGACCTACGTTTCTAGGTATACTATGATGTGGCCTTGGCGAGTCCAAACCACAGAGGGAGCTACTGGATCTGCGTTTGCCATCGCCTTTGCCAATAGCTACGGGCAAATTGGAGGTGCTGTCGGTTCTCAACTCTTCAATTCTAGGTTTGCTCCTCGATATACGACATCTTTCGGTATTGCTATGGGGTTCATCGGGATGGCTATAGTGATGAACCTCATTACATGGTCTGTGACTTGGAGGGTAGACGTGGACACGCGCAGACTTCGTCGCATACGGATGAAGGCGGCCAAGCAGAACCAAGCTGTGCTTGACGATATCGATATTCATGCAGGTGAGAAGAAGTGATCGAGCGTTGGTGGCACCATTAGACATTATCATACCTACACAAACCACTAAACTTTTCCCTTTCATGCAAGCATTCTTTTTTTCAAGCGAAGGCAGGGGAGGGGGTTGGTAAGAGTGATAAGTAGAATGAGTTCCATGCGAGAAGAATAGAAAATTATGTGTTAATGGCGGCATCCAGTACTTCAGCAAGATTCATCTTGAGATCAGCATCTGGATAGGTGGCATGGCTGACGCTAATGTTTAGTATGCAACATTGTAGTAGGTACACGAAAGAGTGCTTTTGTTCTGTATAACAGGTAGATAATTATTTTAGCTTAGGAACCTTCTCAATGAATTCGGATGTGAAAAGCGTCAACGTACCTGTCCAACGCAGCAGTATGTATACTTGCTAAGACTACTGCACGAAGCGGCATACTCAGCAGCAGTGTCGTAGTTAGCAGCTAGAAATCCCAGTCAGTTGTGTCATCTATCTTTCCTTCGGCATGGGAAACGTACGATCCACGCAAACGAGGCCCACGCCGCTGGAGAAGCCTGAGCAGCACTGGGGGTAGGGGAAGTTCTTGTTGAACAGCTGGCAGATATTGGACGTAGGAACGACGATTTCCGTCACAGTCGTGGTCGCGCTAACAGTTGAGGTGACAGGGTCCGGTGTGTAGGTCGAGGTAGCCTGTGTGGCTCCGTAGCAGGAGCAGGCAGAGCTGTACTGATCATCACCGCTGCAGTGAGGGGCCCAAGTGGCGGAGGTGCTGATGGCAGTTCGCTTCTCAATATCATCCCTGTAGACAAGGGCAACGGTAGTGGCTGTGGTCGAAGTTGTCGAGGAACTAGTAATCGTGACCACATCGGTCTCAACGACAGATGTTACCCAGGTGGTTCTAGACAAGTCGGTCAGTTGTGAGAACTATGGCTTCGATGTGGCATTTGAGTAACGCACTCTGCATCCAGAGTAACCCAAACGTCAGGGAAGTAAGTAGAACAGTAGCTCAGAATGGAGGTTGAATCCAGGTCACTCTCCAATAAATCACGGGCACACAGGTTGGAACAATTAGCGGACCCGCATCGTCCGGAAGCAGCGGATGTCGAGACAGCAGCGATAGTTGAAGAAGTGCTGGCAGAGGTTGAAGTGCTGGTGCTAGTTGTCAAAGTGCTCGTTGTGGAATCAGTTGTGGAAGTAATGGTAGAAGTCGGAGCCGGAATACCCCAAGCTGAAGAAACCACCAGGGCGACAAGGGCAAGATGCTTCAACATCGTGGTAGCGAAGTATATAGCAATAGAACTTTTAACGAACGTGCGGAGTACCAAAACTCGTGAACACAATTCTAGAAGTGCAAATCGCGACAGGGCAATGTTTCTTTAAATACGGCTTCTAGAGCTCTTCTACTACTCCATAAATCTATTTTGCATGGACAACGTAATTCTCTTACGAGGCTAGACACTGAAAGGGTGAAACTATTGACAGTTGGACAGACTATTGGCGTCACTAGTCAGGGGCACCAACCAATCTTTAGCCGTTCTCTACAAAATTTTGAGATTTAGCTGTTATCCAAGCTGGAAATGGCTCAGTACGATGGGGATAATATTGAAGTTGATCCACTCCCGACATCCGTTGTTGAATGAAGGGTCCTGCAGAACTAATCCTCACTGCTGACTTCCCATATCAGATCATGAGGGTAGGGTTACACGAACATACATAACACGATCTTGGAGAGGTATAGCAAGCACTAAGCATTAGAGGACGATAAAATTATTATAATATTACCCCGAAGTCAAACGTGTAAACGAAGTTTGCCACGCCACTCCTTACGCTGCATAAAATGGGGGACGGGAGTGTCCGTCTTCTTCGGTCAACGGTACAATGGAGTACATGGCCCCTGGTCCCTCTTTCTGAGCCTCCACCTCTTCCCTTTCAGCCACCGTATACCCCTGCGGCTGCACAAGGCAGTCTTCAGACCGGTACACCAAATATAGAACGGCCGCAATCGTTCCCAGGTCCGTGGAGGTGAACGGGAACTGCTGCTTGGGGGATTTGAATAAGATGACGCCAGCGACGATAACAAGCACCACAAGCATCAATCCCAGTACCGCAACGCTCGTCCATGTACAGATGTTGAATGTTGTCCAGGTGATTGCGTTGTTGAATGGGATATTGGCCAAAGCAATAGGCAAAAAGTCGCTGAGCACGGTCACAGTGGACACGACTGCGAGCAGGATATGTCCGCGAGAGAGATAGGTCACCATTCCAACATAGGGATTAGGAGACAATGGTAAGAAGATTGAGTTCCCGCGCTGCCCTGGGTATTGGAACACATCCCAGGCCGGAAAGAGTCTTGTCAGATCTAAGTGAGTGTTAGAAAGTGAAATGCGTGAAAATTATTACCGTCGTCGACGTACCGTTGAAAATAGATGCCCATCCGAAACCAACGACTACACCAAAAACGGTGAAGAGAAACCTGACTCCAAATTTGCTCTGAGAATCCATGAATTTCTCGAACCCGCTGTCAGTGTAAGTCAGTCGATAGTAAACAATGAGGGTCGTCAGGCCGGCTATGAAAAGTGTCAGCCCGATAACTCTGGCCAATAGTCCCCAGATCCCGGATCGATTCGACGCTCGTCTATGATACTCTGGTGGGGAAGAAGGGAAGCCTTGTGTTGCAAGGTTGGCATTATCTCCCAGGACAATAATGCTATATTGATGCTCTCCGGATGGGTAGGTAACGTAACCCACCCCAAACTTTTGGTCCTTCAAGGCTCTCTCCGCCTTTGAATCGGAGAACATCCCGTTAGAGCGCAAAGGGATATTTCGTATGATTGAAGATAAATATGGGTTTGCCGAGAGGCTCATAATTCCGTGTATACTTCGCGGATCGGATGAAACTCCGAAATTCCTCCCGCGTAGCAGTATCATGTATGCGAGCACAGCAATAGCCATTGCTGCAAGAAGTGCCTGAGCTACTCTGATGACGGGGTCTGTTGCTTCGAGTGACCCAGTGCAGTGCTTCTTCCAATCCTCGAGACATTCGCCCTGCAACGTAAGATGGACGCTCTCTGCAGCGAGGGGTGTCAACAATGCCGAACTGTACTTTAAAAAGCTCGAAAGCGTTACCGGAGCGTGCCCGGCGAACAAGGCAGTGACGGCGGATAGTAGCCCAGACGCGCCGCCGTAGTGAAGAAGGAGAGTATGCGAGGCCGCTCTGCCACCGGGCAATGCGAGTTGCGCAAACGGTTCCAGACTTTTCGTCTCGAGGTCCAGGATCTTCCATGGAACAGCAAATATGGATGCCACCAGAGTCGGAAGGAATGTGCCGATAAAGTATGACGACTTTGCTGATAGCTTCCCTTTCTCATTCACTGAAAGCCATCCTACCGGTGGAGGGGGGGCGCCATCAATCACGGTAGAGGCGGTGGATGTGTCCAACCATCCAATGGATGACGGTACAGCGTTGGTAGGTGCTGCGCTGGTCGGCATAGATATTGACTTAATATTGACGCTTGATGTTGCAGACTGTCCATTAGATGATGTTGAGCCGAGATTGGGTTCTGGTGCCGTCGACGTTGCCAACCATCCAACGGTCGGAGGAGGAGCGCCAGGCGCTACTTCAGATGTGGTTTGTTGTCTTTTGATGAGTGTGGCCGTATAGCTGACTTCAATTGTTTTTGTTCTGATATAATCATCATTGTTAGAGCCGATGATTTGGTTCAGGCCATCTATCCTTCGAAATGCTTTCATCGCTTCGTTCGTTGTAGTATCATCCTGCGTAATCTCCCTCTTCGGAAGAGCAAGGCTTGCAGACTCGAGTAGTATGATGAGCATAATAGTAAGGCCAAGAAAGATTAGTAGGGTTGAACTTTTCAGGGATATTGGCTTCCAATAGGACTGAGTTGGGTACTCCTCAGTTTTCCGTTTCTTTCTGCAGGAAAAACAGCATCGCACGAGAAGAGCGAGTAACACCAGCAAGACGGGAATGATGGCTAGCACTGCGACCAATCTGGACGCACCAGAAACCACAGATCCCACATCTTGGGCGGCGCTGTCCTCGGACATTGATCGGGACTCCATGACTGCGAGAGACGTAACGGTTGTCTCCAACAGAAACTTGGGGATAGTTGGCTCAAAGCCCCTTTTGTATTTTCATAGCGGTGAGCACACTAGGCGAGAAATCCAGTCAAGATCGTACAAAGGTCGCATTAAGGCCGCGGCGCATGTTGCACACATCTAAAAGAGAGTTATATCTGCGCTTAAACTCGTTGAGCTCTAGAGCTGAGACAAAGGGATGGTGCTAGGGGGCGCCACATGCCCTTGCTTCAGCTCCCTCAGCACCTTCGAGCGACGCTACGGAACTTCGGCTTGCTTGTCTCAGCCCTGGCGGTAGCAATGCCTGGGCGGCGTCTGCGGCTGAGGCACACTCTGCGACCCGCCAAACTCCTTTGGTTCAGGCCTTTGCCACTGTCGTTGTTTAGCTCCAAGCCTTTTGCGGTCCATTTGCGGTCCATTCTGGGGTCTGGGCCGCGAGAGGAAGTGTGCCTTGAGACCTGAACATGCAGGTTGACGGGTTTAAGGGACGAGGATGTGAGTTTCTGTACTATAATAATGAGATGTGTTAAAGACCGTGAATAATGACGAGACTAATGGACGACCCCAAACGGGCACTCTGGCATGTATAACAATTTCGTAATTCCCATGTTCATACCAGACTGCCCGCCCACCTAACTTGTCACTTTGCTTCTTTCACACTCTCATCACATCTCATCACACAATTAGCCCGCATTTGTAATCCGCACTCCCTGTGTATTCCTGTCTCGCACAAACCCATTCCCTATTTGCTTTTTTTTCCTCATTTACTCCTCCATCTCTCGTAGGTTAAATATTTTGCTCTCATCGATCCGCCTTGGTGGCCCCCAGGCGTCCTACGAATGAAATCATTGTTTCATCTCCGCATGTTCCTTTGCCCAGCCAGATATTAGTTGTTGCTCAATCCTGACAGTTAAACTAGTTAGTTATTAGAAACCAGGCCATGTGAAAAGAGAATAAATAAGTACCAAGAATATCGCTGCCGATATATCAATGCCGACGGTACATTATTAACAGTTGATAGATAACGACCCTGTTGTTGTTTGTCGCACATACGAGGCGGGGAACAATAACCACACAAGCAGAAATAACCGTCGACTTTAACTCGGCCGAAACATTACTACTTCAGGTGAAATAATGCGCACTCTTATTGCGGGGAGACGTTACAGAGCCGCTGGCGAGGGATGCCCAATGTCGCAGATCCCTGCCGGCTTCCGCGATCCAATATCTAACAAGCATGGAAGGAATACGGACCTTGAGTAAGATTTGACGCGTGTCGTGTCATAGTCAGGCAAACTGCCAGAATCCAGTTCATTTGTAGTCCCATTTGCAGTTCACCCAACGTTGTTCAGACATGAGATCAATTCACCAGCATGGTCGGAATCCCAAGAACCAACCGATGCCAGGCGTGTAAGACGCGGAAGATCAAGGTAAGACCCAGTGCTCATCCTAGATTCTTTCGAGACTAACAAGCGCAGTGCGATGAGACCTGACCAACATGCTCCTACTGCCGCAAGACAGGGAAGACGTGCTCTGGCTCTCTCAATCCGGTCAAGTTTGTCGTAAACAGAAACCACCAAGAGAAGGCGACAGAGGATCCGGACACTGCCATCACATCGGAACCACCAAATCGCTCAGAAGAGCTCGTCAACGTCAAGCATCGCCCACTCGGAAACGGCGCATTTACGACCCTTGCTCTGTGACCCCGAACAAAGCTACAGCAGTCCAACCTTGGTCGCGACCTTCATTCTCACGAAAGTAGAGGTACTTTCCAACCCGCCATCTGTTTCGTTCCTGCGTCATCTTCAGAGAGGCTCATGCACTGTACAGATATTATTTGAAGCAAGCCAGCCCGCTACTCATCTATCCCATGCTCAGGGTGTGTATTGGCTGCTCAAACATGGCGGACCTCCCAGACTTGATGATGAAACCCGCATCAATATCGCCTTCCAAGGAATGGGGTTCTCAGTACGTCATGTCTTTTCCACGCCAGTTAGCAGCCTGCTAACTAGAACACAGTTGCGTTGGTTCATAGATCAGGGGACGGATCCCGTATATACCGAGCCAGGCTGGCTTGATGCTCTGGCCCACTTTGTCAAGACAGCCAAGTTATCACCCCCTATAGTGTCAGATGTGTACAGACTTTGGCTTGACTTTATCAGGTTACCTGGCATCATCAGAGACACTCGAAAATTGGCGCGTCTCGCGGCGGCCAGGGTCCAGGCCAGGAAGCTGTAGCGTCCAACATGCTAGGGAGACTTCGGATCATTGATCAGAATCTTGATAATGAAGCGCATGCTGCCTTCCAGAGACTGTTCACCGAAGCCGTTGTTCACGAGATAGCTGACATACAGTCACCATTTGGCACGAGCTTTCGTTTTGACAAGGAACCGTTCTTTGCATCCAGCTTCCTGAATCTATACTCAATGCTGAGGATCATGGTCTTACGGGTGCGTCAGTATGTACAAGAGATCATGGGAGCTCGTGACACGGCCCTCGAAGATCAATGTTTGGATTGGGCTCACGTATTTGGCGCTGCGTCCCATACGGTGTGACGCGGAAACCTCTTTTAATCCCAGGCTACTTTGGGTCCCTTCTCCTTTCCTTCGAGTCTAGCGGTCCCGCTAAACGGGAGTATGTACTAATCTATTGAGGGACTTGCACGGAGCCGAGGTGACTCACATTTCAGTTACTGTTGTATATATTACACGACTAGATAGCATAGAACCAAGCCCAAAGTCACTTAATTTATGATTCGTCAATACCAAACTCATAATGACCACGATCATAGCCGCATACCTACCTGCCAACCGTGAAGACCTACACAGATACTCATCTAAAGGCGGCTCCAAAAGCTCCGAAAGACTTCTCTGTATTATCTCTATCGCTATAAAGGTTGACCTACAAGATGGTGACAAACTCCATGAGGAAATAAATATGTCGTATCACTAATAGCAGTTACGTCCAAGTGTGCCATGCGTCAGCAAGAACAAGAAAACCATCCCT